>JAPYZP010000258.1:0-29543 GCA_030522985.1 Torymus sinensis | reverse complement strand
GGCTCGGGGGATATTGCTCTTTTATGGGAGTTTCGCACTTAAGACCAAATGGATTGTAAATAGTTTTTAAGTTATTTCTTTGAATTCCGCCTGCGTGTATGCCGTTTCTTCAAAATAAATCATTTTCAATCTTTTCTTTGTCCCTTTGAGTTGATTCAATTAATTTATTTCTATTAATTAGAAAAAGTATTTTTAGAAAATCATTTTAATAAACATTATATAAGAATTCAATCCTCTAAATATAAAATAGTGAAATTCAGTATAGTTCTTTGCTAAAGTATTGGGTATCTGCTATTTCATTACACTATTCAAAATATTTTGAATAGTGTAAAAAAAAAAATAGTCAATGATAATTATTACTATGGATACTAATAATTGCCCTGATATTTTTAATTTATTTTTGCAGTTATCCAGTTTTTGATCTTTGTCTGCAAAGAATATATTTTTGATAACACAGGCTCGATTTTCACGCTTTTTAAACCAAAAAGGGCCTAAAGTAACCGTTTTCAGACTAGCGGGCACATAACTCGCGGAGCGGGCGTAAAAGTTCCGTAGCGGGCGCAAATTTCAATAGGTCTTTTGTTGCTGTACCGGGAATCAGTTAATATAGTCTCACGTTACAGGTACAAAAACACGAAATGCAAACCTGTGTCACCAAAAAAAATTGTGTGCACCAAGGGCTGCAGCTCTGTGGTGGTTGCAGCCCTCGTCTATGGCTCGGAAAAGGCACTCGCCTTTGGCTTCTGCTTGCTTGCCTTTGAGTCGTACTGCAAACTCTAATCTTCGTCTAAAAATTCCCACTTTACACCATTGGTTTTTGACCTCGCGTGTTCACAGTGTACTCGTCTTTGGCTTGCAAAACGCACTTGCTTTTGACTCGTACTGATGCCAAACTCCATCACACTGTATGGGTCTAAAAAAAGCCCACATTCCGACTTTGGTACAAAATATACTTTTATGTATTATTATAATAAAATATCTATAGTAAATAATTGTATCATACATGGAAAATACTTTATCCGAGTGATTGTATATTAGTTAAATGAATTTCGTTATAAGCTATATTTCTTTTGTCTAATCCATTTATCGAAGCAACGGTTTCATTCTACAATTAATTAAAAATCGTATAAAAAGTACTGCTTGAAAAATGCGCAGTGAAAACAGTTATTTGATTAAATGCTGATAATTCCCATAGAAATATCTTGAGGGTGCTTTTAGGCGGAGGCATTTAGCCAGATTGGCCCCCTGTCTTTGATCGATTAGAAAATCACGAAAAAATTCTCGGTTATAAATGAACAGCCGTTTCTCTCAGGCACGCGAAATAAAAATCGGATCAAGTCAGGGGGAGAAATTATAAGCGATCAAGCGCGACGGAGCGAAATGCGAGAAGAAATGGGTCTGCGGCGAGTGCGAGAGAAAGAAAGAGAGAACGAGAGCGAGCATGGGAGAGAAGGAAGAAAGGCGAAAGGGCCGACGAAGCAACGTAAACACTTAAACGTTTTGTGCGGGCCGGCGCGCGCGAGAGGGAGAGAGAGAGAGAGAGAGAGAGAGAGAGAGAGAGAGAGAGAGAGAGAGAGAGAGAGAGAAAGTAAGAACAGGAGGGATTAAGGAGTTCTCTGAGTAAGTATTGTGGGAGAGGTCAGCGAAGGAGCTGTCACTCAATGGAGTCGATGCGTCTAGCTACCCTCCTATTAGCCGCCTCCGCCTCGTACCTCTTTTTTAATTGTGTTAAATCGACGAGCAATTTCGACAGGCGGGGAGGGAATGGAATTCGACTGCGTATACGCATCGACGCCGCAGCCGCAGGAGAGTTGGATTTATAGCTGGCTCATGAGACTCGAGCGCTCTTCTTCCTCTCTCGCTGTTTTCTACTTCCACCCGCCGTAGTCGACCGAAATCTCTCCATCCCTGATGATGCCAGAGAGAGGAGCAGAAAGAGAGAAAGAGGCAGCAGTTTAAGTGCAGCGCGATTTTCGAGCAATGAGAAGGCATCGCTATAGCTTCCCAGAAACCTTCCTAGGCGGAATTGCTCTCTCGTAATATGGAAGTGCAAGATAAACGTTTCTAACCTATAGTTTTCTTTAACTAGAAATATGCTGCCGCTGATCATTTTCTTTTGCGCTCTTTTGCACTCTTACACAAAAACATGGGGGTTATTAGCCCAGCGGACTATTTTATTATTTCAAACTTTTTTTTTAAAGAATCAATTTTACGATTTACAAAAAAACATGGTATATATATATATATTTGTCAATTTTTTGTGATCATTGGGTTGCTTTTATTAAAAGCTTTTTAAATGATTTGTTTATTATTTACATACAACAATTTTTACCTTTCTTTTTAATGACTTTTACAAACAAAAACTGAAATGCTCAGTAAATTGTTGTTAGTCGTGCAAGGTGCGACAACCTAGACGTTTCAAAGTTGTGACGAACATTCATATACGTACAATAATTTCCATCATAAAGTTTCTCTTTATGAAAGTGCGTTACAATGTGCTAAGTAATTGCGCTGAAAATGTGTTAATTTGCATGCGAATGTGCAAAGGCAATACAAAAGTAAAAAAAAAGTCATTCGGAAGTCAGTCAGCAGTTCTCGTAAAGTTGTTAAGATAATGGAAAATACGTATACAAACGTAGGACAAAGCGCTAACGAAGTTCAATGAACATGGCCCGATAGCGATTTCTCACGATCCAACCGTAAATCCGATGCACAAACACACTCCCGGCATTGTCTCGAGCTGACTCGATCAATTCGACAAAAGGATTAGGCACCTTACATAAGCCTGCCCCCGCCAATAAAGCAATAAAAGCCGGGCTCCTCCTCAAAACGTATATATATACCCATGCAGAGCTCGGAGCTCGTGGTAGCACCGACAGTCGTCCCGAGGGCAGCAATCGACTCTTCCTCTCACGCGGCGCGACTTCCCGGTAAAGGGCTGTACGTTTGCGCGCGCGCGCACACACACACATAAACAGCCGCGTGCACACGAGCGATTTCGCGGGATGATTGCTGCAGTCGCGAGATTTACGAGTCTACCCTTTCGGGAGCGCCGAGTGCGAGGGGGGGAGAGAGTGGGGGAGCTCGACTTATTATCTTTGTCTAGGCCCCCCCGAATTATACGGCGGAATGATTGTCCGAGTGCGCGTACCTGCTTTTTAGGAGAGGAGCCCGGGCGCTGCTCCCGTCGGGTCGTAAACACAGGGCGCCGCTGCCTCGCAGGAGCCGAGTCTCGAGAGAGAGAGAGAGAGAGAGAGAGAGAGCATTTTTTCCACGGCCTCGCGCTCTCGTTCTCTCACGCCCTCTCTTCTCGCGCGCTCACTTCCAGGAGGACCTTGACACGTCCCGCGGCCGCGGCTACACGTCGCCGGCGCGCCAATAAATACCAAACTTCCGAGCGAGAGAGAGAAAGAGAGCCAGTGCGCGCGCGTACCAATTAAAAGGAGAAAACGACATCATCGTGGTGTAACCTCCCCCGGAGGCGCAGGCTTTTATTAACGCTATTCACGCGGCGCATGTCGAAATCTCGCTGCCTCCTCCTCTCGCGCGTGGCTATATTGCGGCGCTCCTCGTAAATAGATAGCTCTGGCTCGCCGCCGAGTAGGAGAGGAGACTATATGCCGCGCGGCGGCCGAACGCTCGGAATCGATATTTTCGCCGGCGGGCCATTTACATAAAACGCCCAGCCGGCGCGATTGCATGTCATTTCCTTAATTCCTACGTTTTCGCCGCTCCCGCTGCCCACTGGCCATATTGACACTTTATCCGCTTAATGAATGCTTTATAAGCGCACGGCCTAGACACCGGCACCGCGCGGCTAGTTAAACTAGGCGGGATATTTGTGGAGGCGCGGGATATACTTAGCGCGCGCGCGCTGCTCTTTCAGCCCCTATATTATTCGCTCCGAGCTGCTACCGTGCGCCACTGCCACTACTTACGGAAACAAATATTTGCCTTCAAGTCGTATTTAGCAGCTGTCAATGGCACTTTTGCGGCCGAGGGTATACTTTTGTTGAACGATTGAGATATGTTTCGCCATTAGGATACGGGTGTTAATTACAGATGATAGCTTTATTTGCTCCTTTGGCTAATTTCATTTGTCGAAGTGATATCAAATTTACCTCCACTTAAACCACCTTTCCTCGGAGTAAACAGCTCCATTTTTATGACAATTTTTAAAGGTATTAATTATCAGCATTGTTCAAAATTTATTTATTTATAAATTCTTTTTATTAGTATGAATTTTATGCATGTAGAATAGTACCTATTGGAAACAAGTGAAACCTCGTTCCGATTTATTAAAAATATTAAAATTATAATTATAAATTATTTATAATTATACTCCAACCTTTTAAATATCACCCAGTGTCTATTACCAAGAAATAAATTATATTTTTGGAATTATTTAAGCTTCGATGATGATTCTTTTTTTAAAGTTAAATTAAAAATATAACCTTTCATGATTAATATTATTAATAAGCTATAATTTTATTAACAAGGATTCCTTTTGGAAAAAAGGAAAATTTTCTTGTACCAATATAAGTTTATTACGTATTTTATGAGGGTACTTGCTAATTCTATCGAAAAATAATCCTTTCCAATTCGAAATTCAGTTTATACAATTGAAGTGCTCCTATTATTTGTTCATCATGAAAATGACTTCTATTCGAAGGAATTGAAATAAAAGGGTTGTGATTGTACTCCGAAACGGTTATTTCTCTCAGTGTATTAGACATTTAGTAGGTAATAGTCAAGTAATTTATTAAGTAACTTCAAGAACAGAAATCTAGTAGTTTACCTATTAAATATTTTAATATTCTCTTACATTTATCATTATTCATTTCAAAGTCTGTTATTTTACTAGCAAGGGAATTAAAAAATAAGTAATATTTCACAATATCAAAATATATTCCTAAATTCCGTATATATAGTACTTGAAAAAAGATTGTTTTTTATTTCTAAGGTTCAATTTAGGAGGTGTTGAAATACAATGAGCGTTTTATTTACATTGTATCAAAATTTGAATGCAATGGGTTGATATATGAGCAAAAATTATCGCTTTTCTTATATAGAAGCTATTGAATGTGGGCTTATGATTTGATTTGCTGTCGGCTTAGCTTCGGTAGCGCTACCGAAAGAAATTTATGGTTTATTAACACATTTATGCATACCTATTCAGGCTTTGTGACATAAGGAGTATACATTCAAAACATCCTAAAGCTATTATTCGCGTCATATTAATAGCTATTCAATCACTCCTTTAATACAACTGTTGAAGGTTTTACAAAAAGTTTCAGCACTATTATTATATGTATATTTGTGATTTAACTAATTTTTTTTCGTATAATTTATTTATACAAATTTTTTCTTAATAAAAGTAACATTATTTCAAAATTTTTTTTATACCAATATTCTGTAAAGTCCTACTTAAAAGTTCAAAATGAGAGTTTTTCGTATTTTTTGCCTTACAACTGTGAACGTTCCCACCCACTACGAGCTCCACAAGCGCTTTCGGTTATTACCAGCAGCCCTCATAAGTTTCCTTACCAATGCTTATTGCGCAAAAACAACGCAGACAAATGTTTGCACTGCCGGGCGCAAGAATGAAATCCCCGAGCAATAAAAGCGTGCTGCGCATGCGAGTTGCAGATATGGCGCGTCGGCAACACTTTACAATTCAAGTAAGCTTCTAATTATCGGCGCATCTTCTCCTCGCGTTTTACGAGTCCAGTGCACCCCGCAGTCCGCCGCGTAAACTGCGCGCATTCTTCCAGTCCGCTTTTTCTCAGACTCCCGCGCTGGCGAGGGCTTAGCTCTTGACTTCCGAAATATTTCGGGTTATCACTCGGGCCCGCGCGCGTGCGTATCTTTAAAGAGCGGGCGTAACAGTATACCTGCATACCCTCCGCGCGCGCTAAAGAACGAGGCTGCGGCGCACTACCGCATGCAGAGCTGTGGCGCACAGGTGGGCGGAGGAAATTCGGAGCTGGAAGAGCGAGTCCATGGGAACGCGCGGGGCCCGCGTGTATGTGGGTAACGCAAAGGAGGCACAAGTCCGTGGCAAAAAGTAGCCGAGGAGCTGCGGGCCTCTTTGCTCCGAGTGCCTCTCTCACTCTTTCTCGCGAGGGAGGCAGTCATAACCCCGGCGGGTAATTGGACGTTCCCACTTTTAATTGGCCGCTCGAGGACCCCGGTTGTTAGGCGTTATATTGTGCCCCGCGTGTATAAACGCTTTGCTGGAACTTGGACGAAATTTAGACGCGAGCGGGGCCCCCGTCCGCTCAGCTCTGTCTCCGCCACCTCCGCAAAAGCCTACCATATAATTGTTACGTTATTAAACAGCGCTTAAGACCGCGGGCAGAAAGCTCGTCCTCGTCGTCGTCGACATCGCCGTCGCGCTGGAATTCCGTATAACCTCGGCTCTGCTTCTCATAGCCGCGCGCGGCCTTCGTCCTCTCTCTCCTTCGCCGTCCCCTTAATTAAGGGGGTGATGCTGCTACTCATCTCCACGTCGATTCCCGAAACTCGATCCGTCTCGCGCGCTCTTGCGGCCTCTCCTGTATACTCTGTCCTTTCTCGTGAATGGCGAAACGCAGTCGCGCAGGGAAAACGAACTTTTAATGGCGCTTATACTTGTTAAAATGTATGCGCCGTAAAATTTCGGCTCTCCCCTAAACTTATTTAGGCTAATCGAGGCGCACGCGTCTCGCCGCGACGAGCAGGCTCCAGAAAAGTAGCCGGTCTCTTAATTATTGTCATTATTCATCTCTCGTCTTCATTATCTTTGTGCGCGTCGAGTGTAGTCCGTTTCGGCACGCCTATTGCCTTTCTCTCTCTCTCTCTCCCTTAGTTATACGCCGCTGCAAAGATATGTGTATAAGCAAATGAGCTTCCTACCATTGATTGATATTATAGGCGGAAGCGAGGCACGAAAAAAAAGGCAGCGGCTACTTTTGACGTTTATGTATAATGCCGCAACCTTTATAGATTCGGGACATTTTTCAAGAATTTTAATTGATTCATATATTTCTTCGAAATTTGGAACTCCGCTGCCGATGATAGATAAATAATACCCCGATGAATTCATATTTTACCGATCGAATTCATTTCAGCAATTTAAAAGGCAAACATCTGACGTAACGAAGAATGCCGCGTATAAAATATATTCCGAAATTCCTATATATGATACAAGAGTGAATTTTTAACATATTATATACTAGGCTATGAGAAAGCATCATGGTATAATCCATGACGCTTGGAAATACTTGAGTTACGGATACTTTTAGTCTTATTTCTCAAAAACTTTAGAAAAAGACTAGTTTTTGAACGTAAACCGTTCATTCAAAAAATTCCCTTTTATTTACTTTATTTAAAATTAAAAAATATTTATCCCTTCTAAAGATGAACGTAAAAAGAAAACAAAAGCTTGCGCTCTCTCTTTTAATTATCGGTAATACTTTTATATGTATAATGAGTGTATAATTTATGTTTGACAAAAGTTGTTCTTTTTCCTTAAAGTGTTTCTTGTAGTCTTTTTATAGAAACATGAAATAACTCATTTTTCAAATTTATTTTGAGAAGATATTCAAGAATTGACGTTAATGACAAAAGTTGCAAACAAGAATATTTTTAATTTACGACACTCTCGAATAATTCGCCATACATTTTATTGGATTATCAATAATGTTAATTATGAATGCAACAATTTAAAAATCCGGTTTCTACTCTTGTAAAGGTGAAATTTTATTAAATTTTAAAATCAGTTAATTAAACTTGATTTAGGATTCCTATAAGGTCTAACTCTTTGTCTCCTAATAGCGGAATAACGCTCTAAAAATTTTATTTACAGTTTAGTCAAGATCAATAATAAACCCAGGACAAAACTCGCTATTATTCGCAATAAAACCTCCCCCCTGCCCCCTGAATCCGTCTGTCGCATTAATAAAGTCGGCGAAAAACAAACTGATATAATTTAAAACGCCATAGTTATAACGAGCCGAAAAAAGTTGTGGGAAAAGCCGGAGCGCGGCGCCGTTGATTTGGGCCCACCTGGAGACCACACTGCGACTCCGCCTCCTCCCTCAATTTGGACTTTTCAATAAAAATGTAAATTTCGCCGGGCATTATAAATGGTGAAAGAAACACAGTCATCGTTCCGCCGGGCCGTGGAAAGGGAGGCGCTCGGGGCCGCCTTTCTGCGCGTTTATTGTCCAGGAATTTGTCATTGTTATGTACATCTCAGGCGGGGAATGTGTATCTCCGGCTCACTCGTGTATGAATGATCGTCGGTCATTTATTATGCAGAATATCTATTAATTTTCAATCAGCGAATCGTGAAAAATCAGTCAGCCTCTCGTTCTCACCGTCTGTTGCGCATCAGGCAAGAGCGTACGAAGCCGAGGAATGACGAATCCGACGAGAGGCGCTCTTATGAATGATTTCTCTTCGGCGAAAAGGATTCCTCCCCCCGCCCCACCGCCGAAGGCGTGTGTGTGTGTGTGTGCGCGCGGTTAATATTCCCTTTGTGGCGCAGCGCCGCTCGGCGACAATGTGCGCGCACGGGAGACAGAGACACACGTCGGGCAGACGCCCCCTCCGACTCGAAAATATACGGCGTATTAATTCGGTGTAGGAGTTTTGTTTTGAGAGAGAGAGAGAGAGAGACGAGCATCGCAGGAGAGCAGAGACTACCTCAGGTGTGCGCGCGCGCGGCTCGGCCCTTGCCATGCTAATGCCGCGGTAATTTATTTAGATCCGAGGCCCGCGCTCATTTCCTTCCTTCTGTGCTCCAGCCGCACTTGCGCCTGCGACGCGGTGACGACGGGCCTCGCCGCTCGAGCGAGTCAAAGCAGAGCGCGACGCGCGAACAAAGCTAATGGCCCGGCCTATTGACAATCTCACGCGAGCAGCGCGCGCTGAATTAATGCCCGATCATTCATTTCCGAGCAATATCTACTCTTCTGTCTGGCTCTCTCTCTGACTCTCTTCTTCTGCTCATCTCTTCTTTACGTATATATAGAGGAGCTGCGCTTAGAGAGCCGTTTCGCAATTACTAGCCTGAGTTATGGCAAAAATAAAATCGCAGAAAAATGCACAGTCGCAGAAACTTTTTCGCGGTGACAGAGACAGACGCAGAGAGCGAGAAAGAGAAAGAGAGGGGCCTATTAGAGACTAACAAACGGATCTATAAAAGTCTCCCGCGAGTTCTTTGATTACGGCCGTAAATTATGTATGCTTAAAGTGAATTAATCCCCATTAAAGCACCATACAGCAAGCTCCTAGCTGCGCTATAAATAAAATTTCTATAATTAATTGTTATTGTTTTCATTATCTATTTATTCATATTTACAACGCATAACTTATCTGTGTAATTTCAAGTATGTTTAGTTAGCATATAATCTCGATGAAATAATAGTAATGACGCTTATTAGCTATGCTATACTTGAAACTTGAAAATTTATTTACATTTATTTGATAATTATAAAGCTATTATCAGAATTTCTATATTGATTCTACGCACTATAGTTGATAATACCGTGCCAAATAATTTAATTGAATATCTTTCTTAAAACAAAACGGTTTAGTCCATTAAAACTAGAATATATATTATCTATTAGGAATTTAAGAATAATGTTTGATTTTTATTTACGTGATAATTAATTAATATTATCAGAAGCTAAAAATAACTTTACCGTATTGTCTGTAACTTTAAGATTTGCGTGGGGTTAAAATTTTAAAGTCACAAACCGCTCGCTAAGTTGACTAGTCGTGTTATAAAAACCTAAAAGTATGATATTATTGAAATAAATAAACTAATGTATCTAAAAGATTTGTTAGCAAGATATATACTTTAATGTATGGTGAAGTTCATCTATGAAATATGAAAAAGTAAACTGCCGAGCTATGCGTATAGAGTTCGAACATGCTTTGAAATCAATGAATATTTTAATGATTGTTATTGGTGAAGGGGAGTATTAAATTGTATAAATTTAAATGTGAAAGTACATAGCTATAATATATGTCAAAGTAGAATAAAGCTAAGTATGGCCCGACATAATATTTCCAATATAGCACAGGGACTGACATTTTTTTTTAATTTTATTGGGTCGATTTTCCAACATCAAAATGATAATTATTTAAACGTATATTTCGTCAGCATATTCTCTATTAATCTTTTTTTTTCTTTTAACATGGGTATTGACTTCCAATTCTGGTAAATAAAAATTTTCTCGAAAATATGACCATTAGCTGAGTAGTAGATTATTTAAATAACTTTAGTAACCTTCATCAATAGGTACATGAAACTAATATATTCAAAACGCATATACTAATTGTAAAAGATTAATTGAGGGAAAAGTTGCTTTTTCGTAACCGAAAGCTCTTTAAACAATCAAACGTCTCGTTTATACTTTAAACATTTGCGCTGCACATTTATTGAATGAATCAGCTTGAATGAATCATATTCTAGCAATATTAATATAATACCTCCTGCAACTTTATATTCAGCCATTAAAAATTTAAGCTGCACATATAAGCTTTGAGGATAAAAAGCTACAAATAAATAAACATTGAATTTTACCGTAACTTTCACCGAGTCACACGCGCATATAGCACATTGCAGGCGCGTAACGCTTTGAGAAAATGTAAAATCAGGCTCAGCTCCGAGGCATCGCGGACTACGCGGCGCTGAATATACAGCATTCGGCTCGAAAAGCCATAAAAAATGCAAATTGAGCGATACGCGGGAATCCGGCGCGTGAATCTACATACACAAAAACGCAGGTATAGACGAGCGCATCGGGTTTTACGATCGCGCTCACCTCCGCGGATTTTCAATTTTTCCCCCATATCGCGCGCGCGGATACGTCGTAAAGGCGCACGGCGGAAAGATTACGCACGGAGCCTCGCGCGTGAGAATTAAAAGGCCGTGCACTCAGAGCTGCGGCCGCGCGCGCCCGGCAGCGCGATATCTCGGTGGCGAAAATCGCTCTGCGAATCGCTCGAAAATTGAATGCCGCGCGTATAGGAGCCGCGAGCGAGCCCGGACCGTCTTTAAAAACACATAAATTAGAGGCAAACGGCTGCGCGCGAGCGTCATGAGCGGTAAATTATGGATCGGTGCGAGAGTGAGAGAGAAAGAACAAGAACGAGCTCGGGCTTAATGTTCGAGCGCCGCCTCCGCTCTTTCTTCCTCTCGCTCTTCCTCTTTCTCGCTCTCGGCCCAGCGCGCGCCTTCCTCCATAATCTCGCCAATGTCGCGCGATATTCCGCAGTGACGACGACGACTACTACTACTCGCGATATGCAATTTTAGTGTTCGCCGGACAGCGACACGCTTTTTCGATCGCTACTCCCCGGCAGCAGAACCAGCAGCTCGCATATTTATGCGCCAGTTTCCAAGCGAGTTTCCAAAAACCAGCGAGATATCCCTCCTCGCTGTCCTTTTTGCCGAGCCTGCTGGGTATATATTTTTCCTCCAGTCCCCGGGGACCGGTCAGAGACTCTATGTTTCGTGATTTTTTGTCGATGCCATAATTCAGCGTTAATTGAGAACTGTTTGCTTTTCTATAAGGCTGCAAGCGCGGGACTTGTAGATTCGGAGCGCGGTTATTTATTGCTCGACCGCGACACGCGGCTAATTCGTGCGATGAATTTATTCATTACTTTCGCGCCTTAGTCACTCTGGATAACACAAAACGTGTGTGTGTGTGTGTGACGGCTGCACAAAAGATATAGGTATTTTTAATTCTGAAACCATATAATATATACAATGTTTCTTTTGCCACTTTATTCGAGACATTTAATTGTTCAATAAAATTGTTTATTTCTATTTGTATTTATTGAATTTATTTCTGGGCTAGCCAGCAAAATTAATACAAGTTAAGAGCACACTGCTCCTAACGCGCAATAAGCTTAGTCTAATTAAAATTCTATATCGCAGGAACAGAATACACCGTCATAGTACAATACATTTAAAACTCATACAGTTAAACTGATGTCGAACCATTAGTCGAAACTTCTTAAAACTAATAATCACAGTAACTTATTGAAAGATATTACATTTTTTTTGCTTAAAATAAACAATAGTTTAAGAAATAGATTATAAATGAAGCAATCGAGTCAAAACCATAGAAAATTATTTCTTAGGCCTAGTTTTACATAGTGGGATAAGGAATCTCAGTCGAAAGTTAACAGGTGATCATACATAGAGTTCTTAAAGCGGCAAATGATGAGTTAGCCTCAGCACTTCTGTGGCAAATAGTAAGTTTTGTTATTAAAGAAGTAAAGCTCACGCGGAAACATTTTTCCGTGTATAAGAACTATTTTCAGTAAACGACTAAAATAAAGTGTAATGCTATAATTCTATTATTCGAATCACAGACTGGATTGTAAAATTAAACAAATCTTTTCATTATTTTTAAGTGTAAATATTGACAAACAGCTATATTTATTTATTACCAATAGCATTTATTTACAATATTTATTTGTAGGCATTCTGAATTCGGTTAAAAATATTATGTCTCCAATTTACGAGTTACTCGGTGCAGTAAGCTGCAATGAAAATAGTTCGAAACAAGATACTGATTCATAAAAGGGACTTAGGATTTAATTCAATTGGCGGTCGTGAACTCTGTTATGAGAATTCATCGATGAGATACGCAGGAAAATGATAATCTCATGAATTCTTCGGAAATTAGCATAAGCGTCTGGAGGATCTATGTGAGAACGGAGGAGGAGCTGCGACGCGCGCAAAGGGATTTAAGGCGCTTGCAGCGAGGCTGCAGTCGTCGTAAGTAAGGGAATACAGAAATTGTCCGGTAACCTTATACAGCTTATAGCTCCTCCATTCACAGAGTACGCAGGCTCACCTACATAATACTCGCGCGCGTATACATACCCGTACAAACGATGGAATATCAGTCGCTCGGGGCTTCGACGCCGTCTAATACCCAATTACCCGCGCAGTCAGAGGCGCGATGCTTTACGATACGTGCGAGTTCGCGCTCGCGCATAAGCGCTAAAACCAAAGGCTGCCCTGCGCTCGTGCGCCCATACACGTATAAATATGTGGGTTAAGGGCCTTTCGACACTGGCCGCATCGTGGAAAGGCCCTAAAGGCCGTAACACAATGCGCGCTTACTTAGCGAGGTTAAAGCGACGCGGCTCTCTCTCTCTCTCCCTCTCTCTCTCTCTCTCTGCGTTATTGCAGACACGCACGCGCCCGGCACAATATAAATATACACGGCTTTATTACGCGCCGTAAATTACGGGGCGCATTATTTTCCATAGATCGGACATTTTTATCTCGAGCCGCGCGCGCCGCCGCGAATATATACGATCGCGGCGGCTATGTAGCGCTCGTTATGCCGCTCGACGTATACGCCGGCGCACGTGAGAAGATCCGCGCCTGTTTCTTCGTCTGCTCTCTAGCTTGTGTTTTAGGTGTGTAACCGCTGTAGTTTGCAGCCTCTAACGGCTGCGGTTATGCAGACAAATGAGCTTTAACGGTCGTAGGAACAAAAAATTACTTAGCAAGTGGAAGAAAACAATGTTTTATCAGACTTATATATGGTGAGTACTAGAAATACAATAAACGAACTATAACTTATCGTTTTTACGTAGATTACCAGAATATACTATCACCCGTTAATTTATTCTTTCTTAAATAAAATTTCTACTTTCATATTTGAGCATTACATTGGCAGTCATTTGTAGTAGAGTGTGTCTTGCATCTTCAACAACTGATATTGCCGCAATCGCAGAAGAAAAGTTTATTTAATTATAGTTTACCTAGAAAGAAGCGATGGATATGTGACTCTTTGCCGGTTTATTTATGGTACCGATAAAAGTCATTTTGCAATTATTTTTTATTTTGATTTCATAAAAATACGCATACTTGCTTAAGACAGAAATGTAACAAGCGAAAAATTTTAATGAACAAGAGAAGTCTGTGATTTATATGCCCATAAAATAACGCAGGAATTTATTTTATTTTGTCGTAAGCGTTGATTATATACCTCGCTAACTATTTGTTTCACATTTTTAACGGGGAAAAATTATTTAAGCGAAGATATGCTAATAATAAATTACAGTATACAGTCATTTTTTATAAAGATAAATGTTTTTCTTAAATGACATATTGATTCACGAACTATAAAGCAGTACTATTTCTATTCAAAAGAATGCGTTAATCCTCTGCTAAGATAAACCAACACCATGGATAACAAAAATTTAATGTTTTAGTATTATCTTATTAGTGTAAAGAATGACCTTTTGCTTCAGTTTATGACCGTAACATTACCTACCGTAATCTGATGAGTTTATTCCGATAATAACGACCGTTCTCGTAGGTTTTCCACCCGACTCGTTTGCGTTAATTTCTAATTTTTCATTTTTTAAATGATGTTACAATATTTCTAAGTATTAAAAAGACATTCAAAGTTAACAAGAAGGATACCATTAAAGTAAAAAAGCGCTGACTAATCCTTATTTACTTAAAAAAAAACTATCAGTACGGTAGCTTAGAAACCATTAGGGCATTCACCATATTAATCACCGCTACTTCTAATGATAACTCCTTTATAACGACTTTTTTTAAAGCGTGTAAAAAAACTGTCCGAAATATGTAATTATTCTGATATTAATCTTTAATAATATCTTTTAGTCTACTTTAAATTATAGTTTACAAATGTTGGATAAGCGATACAGCAAAGCACAGATGTATAATAGTGCGATAAATGTATCTAAAAATAAAAGTGTTTCTTTCAAAGTCTGAGTACAGCAAATTGCCTGCAACGTAAAGGTGAGCCAAGTGATGGTGTTATATTAAAATTTATGCACTAAACAGAATAGGTTTATGAAGTACCCTAATGAACGTAAACAAAGCATTAAGCTTTACTAACTTTGGATTATCCTCGCTGAGAGTTGGCAAATTTTTTTCGTCTGTAACGTCAATGAAATGATTGCTTGCATAAAAAGGCACGTTGACGTTTACGTCGCAAGTCGTCGAGCTTCGTACCTCGAAGAAGTTTACGCAGAAGGGCAGAAGAGCGCTTCCTCCTCGGAAATTCCTCAAGTGAATATACGCGCGATATAGTCGCGTGCTGGAAATAGACTCGCGCTTACAATTGCCTTAAACGCTGGGGCAATAAAAAGCCTTGCGCGCTTGCTTGCGTGTGCAGCGTCGGATTGAAAAAGAAGGCGCGAGCATGTAAAAGGTCGGCTCGGAGCGGCAGTCGTTAATCGACGAGACGAGCGCATTGTCGCGAGCGCGCGATTGTCGCGGGGCCTCTTTCAGCACGTTGTCGCGCGCTTAGAGGGGGAGCCCGAGTGTAGGGCCCTGATTTATACGAAATTACGTTGCTCGCCGGGGTTACCTAATTGAGAAACGCACCGGGCGCTGAGTTATCGCCATCGGCCGCTTTTACGCGCGGGTCCCTCTCGCGCGAATATAGTTTTACGGCTCTCTGAAAAGGAGCGCTCGCTCGCTCACGCGGGACATCCTCTCGTGCCGTTGTCCACTGCTTGCTCTCTCTCTCTCTCTCTCTCCCTCGCTTGCCTCTTTCTCGGCTCTGTATATGTGTGCGCGCGCGCGACCACACGCGTCGACAAGTAGATAAACTGATTGAAATACGACCTGCCCGCTCTCTCTTTCTCTCTCTCTCTCTCCTCCACACACACTCACACAAGCACACACACACGGCAGTTTTCTGCAGCGCGGCTGCAGCCTCCTCGCTTTTGGAATTGCAAGAAAGAGAGAGAGAGAGAGCAACCCCCGCGCGCGTGCGCCGCTCCGTAACACTACTTTACACGCCAAGCCCTTTACCGAAACCCTCGCGCCGTTAAGATTACACGCACGCATTTCTCCCGCGGCCGCGCCGTTTAGGCGGGCTTTATCTGCTGCGTGCATGCAAGCCCGCGGAGACTTAAACGCCCGGGGATTGTATTATATACACACGTGTATATACGCTCGAGGAGTATAGAAATGGATTCTATATAGCGGAACGCCCTGCATTTGTATATCTGCTTCATCGGTCTTTTGCCGGTATATATAATGTCTTTTAAGGTGCGAGAGAGTCGCGGTTGTGTTTTTAATGACTAATGGCGCGCGCGCTCTTTGTTTTTTCGAAAAAGAAATACAGCGCCGTTCCCGGGCCGCTTATCAGAAAGAAATAAATTTAATTAACCTTGTCATGTTCAGTGATGCATGTTTTGATATTGTATATCCATTGAATCGGGTTTTTGAACCTCGTCGACTTTGGCCGCCACGGGAAAATATTTTATTTCGCCGAGTATCAAGCCACGAATATAATTAACTGTGTTCTTCTTATAGCTATGATTTCAAAACAGTAGTTTATAACGTAGCAATTTATATGATAATTGGAAAAGTTAGCTGTACTGAAAACCCTCCTCCATTAATGAGTCATCAACGACATCAGAGACAGTGGCAGAATCTTTATTCTAATGAAGGCAACCAGAAGTTAATTCATTAGTCATTGCTTCATACGAAACGATAAAGCTGATATTATATGATCGCTAAGAAAAACATCATATCTTTAATAAGAAAATTTGCGCTTCAGTTTATACAAAGGTGTTAAAATAGATCACGAATAACTTTAAAACTAAAGATATCTGCGTGTCAGCGTAGTCGTACTATATTCCGAGTCATTTTTCCACTGTATAGGAAGGAGTACTTTGAAGGTTGAGCAAAGTCGAGCGACGGGCACTTAAACGGCGCGCGCCTTAAATAACGCAAACTGCCCTCTGGCATTAACGTCGCGATAAAAGCCCGGGCGCCCGGTGTAACATAGAGACGCGGATCCCCGAAGATGTAATTCGCGTGGCCGCGACAGTAAAGGGACACGCGCGCGCGCAGTTTCCCTCTCAAGTGCATTAGTCGGCTGCGCCACCCCGAAGGGACTTGGCGGATGCGCCGTGCGGCTAGATGTTTTATAGCGCGCCGCGGCCGTCTTTCACGCTGACAGTGTCGAGAGTCGCACGCTTCTCTAGTTAGACTCCTCTCCCCTCTGCCTCGCGCGCGTATATATGTATATATATAAGTGTCTTCCGCCATACGTTTCGACCTCCGATTATCTTCCGACGGGCATGAAGCGCGTCTTTTCTCTCGCTTCTTTTCCGTGTAAGGCCGCTTTTTTTTCTCTGGGCGGTATTTCTTGCGCGCGCGCACGCGCCTCCTTTTCTTTCCGCCCGATATACGCTCTTTCGGGCTAGTTAATTGATGATTCATGCCGCCAGCGCGCTTTTTCTACTTCTCATACTAACTACATTGTAAACATATTCTTCACGCTGTCGAGAGCCTATTTTATAGCATTAGAGCCTAATGAATAACGTGCGGACGTTGCCTGTGTGTTGGTTTTTATGAAGAGCTAGATGATATGCGCGAATAAATTTTACTTTTTCAATGATAAAATGGCCCATCAATCATTCATTTTATTATTCGCTTTAATTTCTTTCCCATATACATTTTACATGTTGAGCCCGTTTATGACATTTGGAGAGTTGCTCCAAAATTCTTCGTACTTGCCAATAATAATTTATTTTATATTACAACAAAATTAAATTCATATGTATGCGGAATTAATGGTTTTGCTTCCTCCTAGAGGAAACTTTGTGATAGCAAAATAAAAAAATTTGGAGAAAATGTGTTTAACCGATTTTAATCGGAGACGGATCTTTTTGCAGTCAATAGTCTATTTTTCTCAAAATCGGGTTTTTATAGTGATTTTTCAATTTTACAAATTTTAATTTTCGATTTTTTCAATATTTAGAGCTAATATTGTTTATATATAATGAATTATATCTGTATGCGGGATCAAATTCTCTACAATTTGAAAAAAAAATGCCAATAGCTATATTTAGTCACAAGTTATTAATGAAAACGTATTTTTTTGAAAATAGGTTATATTTCGAAATTGAAAAAAGATATTGACATGAATATGTTTTTAGTTATAAAGAATATGAAGTAGTATAACTTGCTAAATTTTTATGTTTTTTTATTCACTATTTTTGGAGAAATAGTATATTACGCACCTATAGGGAACAAAAGTAAAGGATGTCTCAGATCGCATGTAAATTGTCAGCCGAGCCTAAGGCGAGGGTAACAAACATGCGATTTGAGGCATTCTTTATTTTCTCCCATGGTACGTATACTATTTTTTTGCCTGTTGGGAGCAAAAGTGGTACTTTCGACCCGCTAGGCAAACAAAAAAATTTTATAAAAAAAAAGTGATTTTTATTCCCGTTGCATACCTAACTAAAGTAAAATTGGCTTAATCGCTTTGTAATTTCTTGTAGGGATAGATTTTGGATACTTTTCGGATGAGTTTTTTTGGACAAAAGGATTGGTCAATAATTTTCAGAGATATTTGAGGTTAAAAATTTTTCAACATTTTGAAAAAATTGTAATATTTCGAGAATGGTTCGATGTATCATCTTGAAGTTTGTAGATAATTTGGTATGTTATATAGGCAATATGTGTGTGAAATTATATCAAGATCAGTCGATTATTTTTGGAGATATTTGACATTGAAAATTCTCGTATTTTAAAAAGTGATTTTCTTTGTCGAACGATGAAGAAAGTAAAATTCGTTTTGATCAATTTTTTTTTTCAAAACATCACACATTTGGTGTAAATACATGAAAAAGTTTAACTTTACCGACGCTATTCCTTAACAGTTAAGGAATGCAACGAAAATATCCAGTAAAGCTGTAACAGAGTTGTAGACGCACGCAGTAGAGACACGCAGATCATGAAACAATGCGGTTGCTTGTTTTGCTGGTAGATACAACAAGCGAGTTCCACGCACGTTCCGTTCTATTTTTTAGAAATTCAAAAATAAAATTTAATTATAATTAGAAACGGTGGTTATTGTATATGATGTAATAAATGTACATAAGTTAATCTCCAGGTAGATAGATTTTTTGTTCTAATTGTTAATATATTAAAATAGTCATTTGTGTTAAAATAATATAAGTGACAGCTAATAAAGCATTTCAAGAATAAGAAAAAAATATGAAATATTTTTAAAATTTAACGAATTATTACATCATTGCGAAAAAAAGTATAATGAATAAACATATATTTTATATATTTAAACTATGTACCATACATATAGGAACGATAAATTAATTTGGAGGAAGCTGCGTGCCTATGAATTGGCAGCGGGTTTTTACTTTATGTCTTTACTTAAAAATAATTGAATTTATCAAAATTCCTTCCTAACTTCACCTGTTAAAAAATGAATGAACATTTTGGTACCATAATTAATGTGACTCACTGAAGTAAGAATAAGGCAAAAGAATTGATTTTATAATTTTATATTTATGGAATTATAGTTGTATTTGCATATTCACTTAAAATTCAAATAAGAAATTAGTTTCTAGTACGAACTAGTGATATTCGAAAATCCTAAGGAAAGCACAGAAAGTGAAACCCAGCGCATTAATATGAGCGACGGAGGTTGGTCAGTATTTTAAAAAGGAAAAGTGATTCTCCTGGCACAGATGAGCGCGCTTGATCTGGAAGTAGGGACTGGGGATATACAGCTGTCCCCATCTTCTACCATCGCCGATTCAAATGCACACCCCTGCGGCTCCCGGTGCCTGCTCATAAATTTCACTTTGCCCACGCAACATGGCGGCACTTGTGCATACCAAATGATCGCACACGTGGTGCTTGACAAAGCGCGCGCGGCCGATGGCCTTCGAGGCGCTTTTTCCTTCGCTCGTCTAATCTGTTATTCGCGCGAGGCCCCGATGATTTCCGATCGATTATATGTGTGCCGCGCGGGCGAAATATCGCGTGAGAGAATGACGCGCGAGTTGCCCACGCACATATATATCGAGGGAATGTATAGGCATAGCCGGTCGATGCGCGCGGCGAGCGCCGCCGAGATAAGGATCGCGACATCGCGCTCGAGCTAGTTGCCCGATTCGTGATCCCCTTACCCAAACGCGAGGAGGCCGTGAAGGTTCATCGGCGAAGGATATATACGCGTGCGAGGTGAGTATTGACGGGCGCTCGCTTGAGATGTGTTTATGTATCGAGAGGAGGTCTAGAAAGCTTGTCCGCTCTTTTTATTCGCAGCTGCCTCGCCGCCGATTAATATCTCCCGGCTTCTTTTTCAGCCTCTCGTAAGTACTTGTTTGTGTAATGCATTACAAGCCTCTTACCAATTATCCATTTTAATTGCTCAATGCCATAACTGCCAATAATCCCTACCAAATCTTACATGTTAATTATATTTACACATATAATATATCAATCGTATTAAAGTTTTTTTCTTAACAAACACAACTTTATCCCATTTTGTTATCGAAATATAATTTTATTTTTACTAAAAAGTTTTATTTTTTCATATAGATAACATGGTATGCTAAACGGCAAGTAGCTTTAAAAGTATCACTCCAAATTGACAAATCTTCTTTCCTAATCGCCTCTGTCTCCCAGCTTAATTCGATCGAGCTTATAATAATTCGATACTGACAGTCGTTCGAGTAGCGGACACATCTCCGACAGGAGAATAAAGCGATCGACGATTGCTTATACGATCGGTGAGAAAAAGATAGATCAAGCCTTCTACGAAGCAGCGATACAGCCTACCTATATATAACTCCGCGGCGTACAAATACGCTACTCATAAAGACAAGGCGCGTGGGAGAATGACGAAACGAGAATAATCGGATCGAACGCGTGTACAGTTAACGGCGGCGGCTATAGCTACTCCGGGTCGCACGAACCCGGACGTCCTCGCCGTCGACGGCGCTCCGTCCGCTTTCGTCGACTTCTTTGTTCTGCTTTCTACACTACGCGAGATGAAGAGGAAAAAAACAACGCTGCGAGAGAAAAAAGGATCCCCGAGCGGCCGAGCGACAAGACTGGTTTGACGTATGGCTGCGGCTTCCCGTGAATAACGTCCTTTCATTAAACGCTCGCGAGTAGTCCTCGACTTTTCAAGCTCACCTCCTCTCTCCTGCCTGCGCGCTCAATGTCTTTTTAATAAAGCCGAGCTTCCATATAGGCTCGCCTCTTTACGGCCCTTCTACTTGCGCAAACGCTCAATTAAAGCTTCATTCTCGAGTATTTAAGGGACGGCGCGTCGTTTGAATATTAAACGCGCCCCCTCCTTCGGCATTTATTTATCGTCGTAAGTGTGTGTACAACAGTAGACGATAGATGTTTTCGTGCGAATTATTGGGGGGGAATTGTAAATTAGCGACCGCCGCGGGAGGAACTATTAATTTCGGCAGCTGCCAGCTCGGTATGCCGCGCGCGGCTCCCTCGATGGTGAATGAAAAAATCGTAAATCTCTCTTCAAAACTACCGGATATCGAATTTATTTTTCCCGTATTAAGACGTAACTTTACGGGAGAGGATGAGAGAGGGAGAGACTGACTGTAGGAACTGGTTATTCGCGCGCGAGTGTGTGACATCAGCGCTGGGAATATAATAATCGACCGCGAGCATGTATCAACCGGCAAATTTTTTCTCCCCGTCTCTCTCTCGCTCTTCGTAATAGACGTAACATGCGCGGCGTATTACAGTCAGAAAGAGAGAGAGAGAGAGAGAGAGCGGCTGTCAGTAGGTAATTAAAAAAGCGTATACGTATCTACTTAGCGAGCGGGCCGCGGATCGCGCCGGCCAATAAATCGATCAGTGCGCCGAGCCGTGAATAAAATATTATTAACGACGGCCATTTGGCCGAATGCGATTGTTTTTATAGCTCTGCCGTGGCCGAGGTAGAGAGGTTGCGCAATAAAGCCGAGTGCGGGAGGAATTCGCGCGCGCGCGCGCCACGGGCAAAGGGGCTCCCTCGTGGCAATCATATTTGTTACGCAGAATTTCACGATGAGGAGACGAGTGAGTGCGTCGCGAGGACACGCGCTCGTTATATACGCGGCGTCGTCGCTGCCTCGTAAATAACCGCCTTATATATATATATGTTCTCGAGAGGAGAGCTCTCTTTCTCTCCCTCGAGTCTCACTCTCTTACTC
This sequence comes from Torymus sinensis, assembly GCA_030522985.1. Classification (NCBI taxonomy): domain Eukaryota; kingdom Metazoa; phylum Arthropoda; class Insecta; order Hymenoptera; family Torymidae; genus Torymus; species Torymus sinensis. Next base: position 7,529 of record JAPYZP010000258.1, on the reverse strand, counting down.
TCCCTCTCACTCTCGCCACGGCCGGCTGCTCGTTTTTACGCGCGTCAACGGGGGTGCGGTGTGAGGTCCGTATTTAGTGGCAGCGCTTTGCCGGCTAAATCATGAATAAATCCTCGAAATTACAAACTGGCGCTTTTTCATTTTCATCTCCGCCAAATTGGCACGCTATTGACACCCTCGAGAGACCTGGTTTTTCGAAATGGGTCAATTGAGTTATTTACCAAGCCATTTCGATTGGTTACAAAGAAATAAGTTGATAGCTCTCTTGGATTTATGTCTGGAGCAATATTTGGACCATTGCGGCGATCCGTATATATTTTGAAAGAAGATAATCGATACCAAAGTTTAAAAAAAAAGAAACTCAATATGAATATAAATTGTGCGTTTCACGAGGAGGAAATAGTAAATCTTGAAATATTTTTCGAAAATTAGTGAGACACAGGGGGAGAGCATATGAAGACGAACTTCATCAATTTACATATTTACCTATTTACGAGCTGAGCGATAAATCATTCGCGATACTAATCGGATAAAGAAATCTCCGGCATTTAAAACAAGACGAAGGAGGAAGAAAACAACTGTCGAGCTCTCATAAGCCCCGCAGTAGGCAGCATCAAAGGGTTGTGCAGGGGGCCTGCAGCTGCGCGCGCCCCAAGGGCCCGTCGTCGTACCTCCGGGAGCTGCGTCGCTCGGGCTGCAGCGGATAGAGGAACAAAAATTCCACGCTCGCGCATGGAGGCGGCGGCCGAGGCACAACACCGCGGCCCCGGCAGAGGGAGGAGAGAGAAAAAAAGGAGTAGTTCATCGGACAGGTCAAAAACTGTGTGGGACCCTGTATACGGACATTTATTATAAGCATCGAGCGCGAGCGCGCGCGATCGGATGAATCGCCAATCGATGCCATTCGACAGTAACAGAAAGGGAGGGAGGGAGAGAGAGAGAGAGAGAGAGAGAGAAGGAACGCGAGTGCGGACACCCCGCGACGCTCGCGGCTTGACACGGCCTTATAACAAATGGCTGTTTTACCGACCCGGAGAAAATGAAGCAAGCATGACGAGTTGATTTTCGGAGTGCGCGAGTCCCTCTCTCTCTTGCTCTCTGCAGCCGGAGACACTCCTACGCATAGGGAATATCTCGAAAGAGAGAGAGAGAGAGAGAGAGAGAGATCCCGGAGAGGTGTTACTTGTCAGTCTCCGGGCTGGTCCGCCCGAGGCAATGACAGCCATAGCCCGGGAATTAGCATGGGATAATGGAACGCGCGCGGTTGGCTGCGTGTACAGGCCCGCGGAGGCAGCGCGGCGGAGAGGAACGACAGTCATTCGACTGCGGGAGCAGCGCGCCCGAATACCTCTGAGTCACATGCCCCAGCTCCGAATCTCCGCAGCTCGTCCGCGCGCCTCTATAGAAGCTTGCGCTCGCGCGCTTGCGGTATCGAAAGTAGACTCGGACTTGCCGCGCCTTTTACGGATGATGACAGGCCGGCCGCTGCTTGCGTTCCGTACAGTCGCGCGCGCTCTCGTCTTAGGTGTACTTGTCGATCTGTAGCAGCGATTCATCGTCCTGTCGTGAGCGCTCAGGCCCGCTGATGTTGATTGTACATATAGACGTTTTGCATATGGAAACACGCGCGGATGTCGACTTTTTTTTTCTCCCAGGGACGCCGGTGGGAAATTTTTTTCCGAGCCTACCGGGCTCTAACTAATACTTGTATTGTGCTCCTTTTGGATCTTTATATAGTAATTAATTCTTTTGTTTCTCGAAAAAAATCACAAAATGCATTCGCGAGGAAATTATGTTATTATGTTTTGGACATATACAAATAATATCACAGTAAAAATCAAGTAGTATAAAGCTGTTGAAATTTAATTTATAATACAGCTGTTCGACGATAGTGTTAAAAATATGAAATGCATCATAATAAAGAATATATTGCTCAATAATGGATTGTTAAAATGTATGCGTCGATATAACGTTTTTCGAACTCTCTATATACGGACTATAAAAGAGGCCATATATTTATTATGTACATAAAACGATTGGCCCCAAATGTGCTTGCGTAAATTCATGAAACTTTTCGTATACGTTGCTTTGCTGAAAAAATATTCAGCGTACACTTAAAAATCCAATGATTTAAGTTATTATTTTACGGCAGTTAAATGGTTTTACAGCCATGCCAGCCCGATATATCGAGCTATTTAGCCGGGCGGCCTTATTGCTAATTTATTCGATCGACAGGATTTACGCCCGTACACAACTGAAGTGTGTTACGTATATATAGATGGCGAGCGATGTACGTGCATCATCCTCTTAACGGCACCTAGATATAAAGGCGAAAGGTTCGATGAGCGTGGATCCCACGTCGGAAAGTCGGCTTCTATTTTTAACTTGCGTAAGACAGCGCGCTTGTTGAGTCGGCGCGCCATCATAAACACTACCGAAAAACACTCGATTCCGATAATTGATTTGCGTAGGTAGTGATTTTCTCTAAAAGCAAGAGTTTAGTAGGCAGCGTAGACAAAAACTCGCTCCTTTTGCGCTGACGCGCACCATCTCATAAAAGATGTAAATTACACGGCGCGGAAGAGCGAATCCTTTGTGTCTAATCGAGTTAAGCAGTGACGTAGACTCCGGCGACGTCAACCTTCCGCCTCGGGGGATATTTAATCGTCGAACCCAAATCTCGGCGAAAAACGTTCGATCGCAGCGAGTCAGAGTCGATCGAGACGTATCCTCCCCCTCGTTCCCCACGGGCTATTTAACTACACACACGCTCTCTCTCTCTCTCTCTCTCTCTCTCACGTGCGCGCGGTAGACAATCCCTCGGCCCTCCAATAATCCCGGATAATTCCCGTTTCACGCTCTGACACATGTGCCAGCCGGAGATTCACTCCTCGCGCTAATCCCATTCTCGCGAATTATCTATCAATAACTACTGTATTTTGTAGACATTTTCGTTCTACAATCTTCTTATAAGTGGCGGATGTCTGATGACGGATTACGATATAGGTCCGACCGTTTCGCTTGCACATTTAGCTGCCTGACCGTGATGATGATGCTATCGTTATATTGATTCGCAGTATATTTTATTTTTTACTTATAAGGTAAACTGATATCTTTCAATAATCTCTTCATTTGAATATATAATTCGATTACTCTTGAACGTTAGATTTTTATTAGACTATTTTTCATTTTTTACGATGACGTAACGATGCGATACCATTTCTCTGAAGGGGCCCACTGTTGTAGCGTTAATTTATGACGTGGGAATGAGACGGCTATTCTATAAAGTTTAAAAAAAGCCACTGTTCTTTTTCTGGCGTGCTTCCCACTGCAAGAGTTTCCCATGCGAACCACTAAAAATTCTGATGTACAGTGACCATCTCTGATTCATTTGTAAGAATTCACAGAAGGGATCGATTAGGGTTTCTTGTCAATACCAAACCATATATAGATAATAGTGATTCAATTTTTACCTAAAACTATTATTTTCCAGGAAGATTATTTAAAAAAAAATTGTAGAATTACCTCAATAAAAGAATGAACGATTGTAGACAAATCGACTAACGCACATTAGAAACCAGTCGAGGCTTCTACCTCAACGACACCTCGCTGTCAAATAACGTCTCTCCGATGTCACTACAAGACGACCACATTGAGCCACACAAAAGGGGTTTTCGGTCGCCACGTGCCACCTCTCGTGCCCACCGAATAGAGGCGCGACGGTATTTTCGGGCGCGTGACAGAGGGCCGAGCGACAGGCAGGGGACAGTAGACACGCGACGCAAAAGGTATAAGTATATATATATACGGGCGAGCGTCGCGATGCGCGTGCGACACCGGCGCTAGGCGCAGCATTCGACACCTTGCCCCGGCCGCTCGGCGCGGCGCAGCGGGAGCCGACGAGAGCCCGCGCGATGATGAGGGTAGATTCGTGGGGCCCGATAAGGGCGCATCCTGCAGCCCGATATCACAACATTGCCCTCCTGGCCTCGCGCCCCGAGAGATGAGACGACGCATACCACGAGGCGGCTTCCTCGAATTTCGGTGGCCTCTCTACCCCCGACTCTGCAGCAGGAATTTCTTCATCCATACTTTCTCCCCTGCGCGCACCGCGCGTTCACTTCCTATTGTGTAAACATTATGTGCTCGCTCTTTGTGTCCGAGGGCCTGCTATGGCCCTGCTGCATTCTACTGGTTCATTCAAGTACTTGTCATTGCTCTCTTGTAGCTGGAATTCGTGACGGGTCATTCTTTCATCGTTACCGACTTATTGTACAAATCTCATCGACACTCAAACCGATCTACATAGAGAATCGTCAGGTACGATTATGTTTGGGGTACGCGTTTCTAACAATACCACTGTTTGTACTTTTTAACTGGATACTAATGTAGTTGAGATATTTTTGTATTTGTTAGTAATGAACTTATTTAAATATTCTTGGAACATCTTAGAACGTTATTTTTAAGATATATGATGCTCAATCTGAATTTAATGTCTAGTTCATCTGTCAGCTTATAAATGTTTCATTATAATCCTGACAAAAGTTGTAATATTTTTGTCGACAGCAAGACAGGTGTTTAATACACGAAACGAGGATGAAGAAACTTTCTTTATCTCTAGTAATATCTATGCTTATCCACACTCGTGTTTTTTGTTCTTCCCACCAACAGCAGCTACGATATTCGAGTTGCATTTGTTATCGATCATCCCCGGGCAATGCTCGACGCTTCGATCCGATATTTCAAATTTATGGCACCGCTGAACTAAAGCGACGGAGCAAACAAGGGTATGGCCATTATGAAACTCTCTTTGACACCTGCCATGATAAGCAAAAGTTCAATATTTCGCCAAGTCTCAAGGTTATCATATCACTTGCGATTTCAACACCTACGACAAGAACTGATTCAAGCACAATATTGTTTTATTGTAATGGTATGTATTATTTTTTTTTTAATTTATAGAAGCGATCAAGTGACGCAGAATTTTATCTTTTTTTCTACTTAAAAAAGTATTTGTTTGACATTCAATTTCTACCGAAAAATAAATCAAATAATCAATAATAAATTATAATCGATATTTAAAAAATTAGCATGTAAATTGATTCACCGAAGGAGATAATAAATAGATGGAAGGACGCAAAGAATATACAGTCCAGTTCGTATTCTATAAATCAATATTTCGACACACAGTTCAAAGAACAATGGTCTTTATTATTAAAAACTAATTATACCTGATAGCGAGAATGTATAAAAAGGCATTTTTAATAACCTCAGCGCGTGAAAAAGTATAAAAAGATTTGACGAAAAGCGCTATTTCTCGATACGTTAGTTTCGTAGTCGCGGAGCGGCGGCGTGGCCGCAGCGAAATACCATAAATCATTGCTCGGCGAGCTTCGCGCGCGTCCGGACAATCGTGCGTCGAATAAACGAAGAACTTGATCGAGCGATCAGATAAGAATGGATTTACAAGAGTCGTGTACCTTTGAAAGTGTTATAAAACGATCTCACGAAAAAAAAAGGATGGGATTAGACCTTGGTCGAAATTATTCAGGAATTCAAGTCCGTACACGCCGTACATAAAGGCTACCCATACGACTCGCGGCCTCTCTGCGCATTAACTTGATCTAATGCCTGCTTTTCCAAGCTTCCGTATTTATGTTTCAGACACGGCTATTACCGCGAACATCTTTGGAATTTTTTTCCTAATTATGGACCTTCTATAAATGTGTTTAACAACTTCACACCAGGAGGTATGCAGATATGCTACTCATTAAAATATCAAGGAAGATGGAATGATTTAGGAAATGTATGCTACGTTCTTTTTTTTATTTATCAATTCTCCACTGTTTTTATTGTAAAATATTCGGCATAATCAATATTCAGAAGTAAGAACATAAAATATAACTCTATTTTTACGAAATTTAAAATTTTAACGACCTTCCTGAGCCTCGTCCCCCAACATTGAATATGAAATTCCACATTTTGCAATTTTAATTAGAAATTCATAATTAGCTACTGAGTTATAAACACGGCTCACGTTTATATATATAAGCGCTTTATTAGTTTCTCAAAGTGAAATCATCGTGTTTAAGGCAGCAAAAGGCCAATACGAGATTAGCGGCGATTTTCTCTGCTCTGTTGATCGTAATAACGTCTCCCGTCATCGCTAATAACCGGCTTCCTCGTTCATCATGCAATTAGTGTCCGGCCAGGTACGAATTATCCACGGGCCCTCGAGAGATCCGAGTGCAAAAAAAGTGTCCATTATACCCAGAAATTAAAGGATATGAAGCTGCGTCAACGTTGATTGACAGCGATCGACGGCTCCTCAAAACAGAGGCACGCGCGCTCATCGTGCTTAAAACCGCGCGCGCTCGCGTGCGTGTCGCAACGGCGAGCCGCGTTAATTTAGTTGCGCGGCGCGGGGCCGAGAGAGCAAATTGAGCTTGAAGCGGCCGCATAAGTGGCCCGCTCCCGAGCTTCCGAAATGGATATAATTCAACGATTACAGACTCGTGCGCACACATATCGTCATCGCGCGCGGCGTGAGTGCGATCATCACGCGAGTCGGGCCCGCGCGCGCACGCGATACATCTCCTCCCATCGGGGAGGCACACGCGCTCCGCTGTACGTTATTAGTCGTGCGGCTGGGCCAGCGAAAAAACGGGGGCTTATAAATTGGCGTGGGTGTGCAACGGGAGCGAGAAATCTGCAGTTGCGCGCTACCGGAGCGTGCGAGGGGGAGGGAGAGGATCGTGCGCGATGGGGCCTTATTACGAGTACGGGGATACTAATCAGATTTGCATAACTAGCGGAGCGGCGGCCTGCAGAAAAGCAGTAGCGCTGCGGGTAAGTGTGCCAGGGCCGTGATGCTGTCGTGTGGAGAGCGCGCCGACGATCGCTGAGGAAAAGGCGGCTGAAATTTCGCTCGAGGCAAAGGTCGCACTGCACTCAAGCAGCCCGCTACCGACATGCAGATTTTCGCAAGAGAGAGTGAGCGGGTGCGTTTCTGCCTTTGCTACTTCTCCGGCTAAAAATGCTTTATTGTACTAGTAGCTGCATAGGATGAAATCGTGGGAATGTTGAAGTTTTCAGAAGTCACGCTCTTATTGCTACCTATATTGCTACTCTCAAACTACAAAAATTATTTTCGCTAGATTTCATGTGCGATTTTTACAGCAATCGTATATTATATACAATAGGTGATCAATTCTGTTAATAAAGTATATAAATATAAAATTTGGTACTAAAATATTGAATGCAAGAGAGTTCAAAATGATAAGTTTGTACCCCACATATATATGCACTGAGAGAAGAATATTTTTATAGTTAACATATTTATCTATTTGATTGGAACTACACTGAAAAAAATGGATTCTGGAAGCAAGTAGAATAATCCACTTGAGAAACACCTGCTTCCATTAAAACATAATCTACTAACAGCTAGTATACTGAGACTTCCTGCAAAATTATTGACTTCTCCATTCGAGTAGAAATTACATTTGAAAAAAACATAATTATTCCTGCAA
>JAPYZP010000257.1:0-85160 GCA_030522985.1 Torymus sinensis | reverse complement strand
CAGCAGCAGCAGCAGCAACAAAAGAAAACATCCAAAACCTATATTATCCTCCTTTACATTGCGCAACAGTACCGCGAGCGCTATTTACGATTTACCGTTTTTTTTCTTCTTCTCCGCGCATATTTATATTGTCCGCGCGATTAATTTATTTATGACAATAATAATAGAAGCCGCGTTGTGTAACTGCGCGTCGATGCGCGCCGCGGTGTACGTGATCTTCTGCGGATTTATATGCGGCGCGAGAAGGAAAAGAGGAAGGAGATTGTCAAGTTGGCGCGACTGATATATATATAATTGGGGTCCTGCAATTAGCGGCAGGCGAGCGTAGACCGGGTGTGCCGATTTTTTTCCTGTAAGATGCAACTGCTGCGGTCGAATATGTGGCGAGGAAAAAACTTTTATATTAATTACCACGTACCCTTTTCCTGGTAAAAAAAAAAAAGAATCGCACGTGGAGCCTTTTTACACGACATCTTCGTCCATCCTCTTTGCCGCAGCGTCGCCCCCGCAAGGCCGCGTATTGATCGGCACGCGCGCTCCTCGGGGCAATGATTAACTGGGTGCAAAAGGTTGCACAACGCGCCCTCTCCTCTCCCTTACATAAATGCCAAGCCGCGTGTCGCCGACAACGTCTACACCGCCATTTCAATTTTCTCGTCCACACTCACGTAAGCGACTGGTAGGGGGGGATGGGCGAGAGAGAAGAAAACGAAAGAGAAGACGATTTTGGGGGCTGGCTTGGCTATTGACACAGTTTTGTACGGGCGTATATAAATCGCTCGGCGAGGTGTCGGGGTTTAGACTTTCTTTCGATATTTCGATGTACGTGAGGATTTTGGCGGAATGTTCTAGTCGGTATGATAAGAGCGCGAGAGATCGGTACTTAATATTTGCACTTCTTGTTCAATCCAACGCTCGGTGATACACATACGATAAAACAATCGACGTTTATTACACAGGGCCATTAACTGCCATTAACACACGATAGAAAAGAAAAAGAGGCCGCGCCGGAATCGCCACGCAAAGCCGCCGTTATCGCGCCCGCGGTACCGAAATTTTTCCGACTTCCTTTATCGTTCACCAGCGAGGCATCCTGCTCCCCAAGGTCCGCAAATTATCACCGGCTTATCGGAAGAACCAACGAGAGAAAAGTTTTTCGACATAGCTGCGATTATGCCTGCGTGCACCTGCCTTTGTTTCCTGTTTGCTCGTCCGCGAGAGCTCGACTTTTATCTTATTATATCGGCGCGTGCCGCGCTTGTGTGTGTCGAAGCTGCAGGGAATTAATAAAAGCGCGTGACACGAGATTGTCATAAACTTCTCTAGTGCACCTACTGTGTGTATGCGTGTACATATACTTATACCTACTTGTGCGAAAGCGGTTATACTCGTTTTCTACATGGTACTATACACAGGCGTCACGTAAAAATTGTGAAAATGAACGATCGCCGCTGGTTCCCATGTAAATCAACGGTCAGGAAGTGGATCCTTGACGCCAAGCCCCAACTTCCCCTCGCCACTTAAAGCCCGCAATCGTCCGCAATTAGCCAGACACAGTGTCCACAAGGACCCCTATATACATATACACACCTAATCTGACGAGACATCTCGACATAGACACACGCGCGGCCTTCCGTCTAAAGAAAGAGACGCGCCAGCTCCAGACTCGAAATAAAGCACGTGATGCGGCGCACGCATACACACCCCGTGTCATGTGATGACTTCTTCTTCTTCTTCTTCTTCTTCATCATCTTTGTTTTCGTTTTCAATGCGTGCACGGTTATTATTTTCGCGAGCGAGTTCCGATGAATCATGCGGTAGAGGTTCAAGTTCTGAAGCTGCTATATGGGTTGATGATCGTTTGAACGATGGAGAAGCGTGGAAAACTGCCTTTGGCATATATACTTTCTGCCCATAAGGCAATTTTCAAAATATTTCGTTGGTTCGAAAATTTCATTCTTTTGTAAAATGGCGAAGAATGTTTGAATTATTCTTACGCGTTTTCACGCAAGATTTCCGCAAATTAATATTTCTTTCTCGGTAACGCTGATCAATATTGTGCCTCCAAAGGTACACCGCGCAAATGGAAAGATAACAATCTACAATCGACCTGCGCAATCTAAAGAAGTCTAAAATAAGTATCGCGCGGCGTATGACATAATAGTCGCGCGTGCATCCACTGCAGTCTACTAGCTCCCATTAAATCAATAAACATTGCATTACACGTTAATCAAAGTAATTCCGAGCCATTCGTCATCGTTATGCCGGCGAGTGGAAGTTTTGAGCTTTCTCAAACCATTCGTATCATTCGTAATTTGAGTCATCGACATTAGAAAATACCGGTAGTCACGAGTGTCACATGGCTCTCGCCGTGTGTGGTGACTATTTGAAAAAAAAAATAGCCATTTAAAGCAGAAATGCTGAAAAACTGGTATTTTACAAATGCACGTGTCTATATCGTATCGAGAGGTCGTCGGTTAACTGCATTATGCAATGCTAATTCGAAGCAAATTTGTTGTTATACCTGTCAATTATAGTTTCTCTTTCTCTTTTTATGCAAATCTCGCGCGGGATAAACAAAGGTTGTATTTTTATCGTATGCAAAATACCGGCACTACTCCCCGCGGGCTAACAACTGGATCGGTGATCGACTCAAAAGCTCACACCATCACTCAATTAACAAAACGTACCAAAAAAATCCTCATCACCTTATCACCACGTAGTCCAATGACATCGCACTTACGCATTTAAGTATACGCGCACAAGAGAGAGAGAGAGAAAAGGAGGAGTGTCGCGCGTCATATGACCGCCAAAGCGAGTCACGAGACACACTCGCGCGCCGTGTCGTCGCGAGGAATTAAGCGAATTTATTACGCGCGCGAAGAGCACGTGGTCTTGTTTATTGTCGCGGATGAATATTGCTGCCGGCGAGCGCGCGCCTTCTAGTTTCATCTCGATCCGACGCTTATATTCTTTTCTTTTCTTTGCGCGCCCGCCGTGACGCGGCGATGGCTCGAGTTTAAGAGAGAGAGAGAGAAAGGGAACGATCTGGAACAATAGTCGCGCTGTTTACCGCGCACTTAACTGACGGTTTAGAAAGTTTAGAAAGTTTTTTCCTTTTTTACTTTTTTGGCTTATGCGAGCCAGAGCTGAACAATTGAACGTAACCTGGCACTTTAATGACCTAAATTCCACGTACACCGGTCAACATTAGACCCACATCTTCGGCCGCTGTTATTATATATAGAGCCCCAGCATCCTCAGCTACACGAGCCTCAACCTAAAATAAATTAAAACTGATTTGCGCATTGTATAATCGTCAATCAGTGCCCCTCGCTCCGTCCATTCACGCGCTTGCGCGTTATATTGATGAAATTGTCGCAATCGAATCAGCATATACAAGAACCCACACACAGACACACTCGCTCACAATTTCAAGAGCTCTCGTGCGGAAAAAAATTTAAAAGACCTGCAGCCGCGCACATGAATCGCGCCTCGAACTTCTACTCGCGTGTAAATATATGTAATCTCTTCCTCGTGCCTGCGTCGCACTTTTACTGTCTACCGTTGGCTCTCTCTCTCTCTCTCTCGGCATATTTTTAAGATGACTCGCCGCACGTGGCGTTAATCACTTTCGTTGTTATAAGAACGTGCGACGTTTTTCCATACCCACTATACATCCGCTTGCGAACGGTTGAATTTTTATATTTGAGCGCGTTTCCAGATACAAAGTGTTTGGTATATTAATCATAGAAACGGAGCACACGTGTCAATGGTAATTGCACGCGCTATACTTTTTACCGCAATTAAGCGGCACGGGAGTATTTGATTAATGTTCAGTTTTTACAGTGAGGAAAAAAAAAAGCTTAATTACAATCACTCGATACATTCATTACCTCGATCGCAAAAAAAAACATTAATCATTAACAAAAACACGCGTCGACACACAATACTGAATTACTTTTATTCGTGGAAAATCTACAATACAATAAATATACAAACACAGCGCGCGCTTGTGTGTGACTCATCGGCACGGGACGAAAATTCATCGCGAACTATAGAGGACATTTTATTGTTTTGTTTATCGGAAATAATCGTAATCGCCTCGCATATCTGTTAAGTATGTTAATCGTTATGAGCGAGGCACGCGCGAATTCCGCAGGCACAAATGTCAGCCAACTCCGAGTGTAAGAATGGGGAATAATGCACAGGTGTATAAGTAAGTTGGAATGAAGGTGACTTTTCGGATGTTTCGTAAGGATGAAAGACACCTGCTCATTGTTTCGGATGGAAAATGCGTTCTTTTTAACTCGAAAATATGTCTTTTCTAGAATTCTAAGTACGGTTGTTATGAGCATCAAAGACTGCCTATTTATCGATTTCTATCGAATATAATAGTTTTTTCTCAGACTTTGATAAAATTAAATTTCTCTTGTTAAAAAATACTTCTTCCCCAATCTATAAAACCCTACATATAATAAAAAACGAAACGAAAATATCCACGTAAGTACAGTCGCGCAGCGATATTCCGGAAAAAAGATCCACCGTACGAGATAAAGCTGGATAAAATTAGCTAGAATCCGATTCGAAAACTCGAGCAAATCGTATTATCGTCCACGCGCCGATCTCCAGTTTCGCTAATCCCACTTTTGTTACGGCGGAAAAATAAAGGCGCGGGTTACCGACTGCTGTCTAAAGTTACACACGCGTTGTTTATTACCGCGGCTACGATGCGCGCTGCTACATTTTGTAATTCATTGATTTGTAGCTTATCTTTTGTTCAGCGAGGTGTAAGAGTTATACGTGCATTTGTCAAAGTTTATTATAAATATAATGTGAGAAAGATTAGAACGTTACAATATTGCCACTCGAAGTGAATAAATCGGCTATATTGCAAAAGAAATAAAAAAAATCGGTAACCGATGTCGTCTCCGAGTGAATCAATATATTAAGTTTTTTTTTCTAATTTTTTCGAACCGATAAAAAAGAATCAATACTGATTTATCCAAAGTCAACACGAATTGCTAATTAAGTAAGCACGTCAAAATAAGTGATTATACAAGCGACCGAGATAGTACGATAACATCGCTCATTTTGTTCATTTTTTTTTACTAAATAAAGATATTATTATTATTTGAACATTAACCATTCCATTTGCGAATAATTTTCAGAATGAAGAAGGAGAAGAGCATGAGCGAGGAGCTAAACGGCAAGAGCCTGGACGGCGGCTACGTGAACCACGCGCTGAGCGGGTCCGGACTGGACCTCGCCCACTCGAACGGCTCGGCCAACTCGTACGACAGGGCGCACCGCGAGATCCACGGCTCCTCCGACTTTGTCTGTGAGTTTTTCTTCTTTTTCTTTTTTTTTCTTTTTTGTTCAAATGATGCAAACTCTAGAAATTTTTCCACAGTCGATATGACGATCTAAAGTCGAGTTGCATCTGTGCGTAAATCTAGGATTTTAGTGCTATAGTATACTTATCATTAAAAGATGATTTCACGTTTATTGCGTCGTTATGGTGCGCGGCGGCGATGGGTGGAAAACGCGTCGATTGTGTCGCGCTGTTTTGAGAGGAGGAGGATGAGGATAGTAAAATGTGTAATTTGTCGTGATGATGTTGATCGTAATTATATGTAGACATTTGAAAATATAGTAATATAGGATAATACGCGGTAATGTTTTTCTGTGTATAAATGTTGTAAGGAGATTCTAAAGTTAGCGGTTAATTAATTTAATTATATATGCTCATCATTTTGAACTTAAATTTTTTCAATAATTATATAGCCGTTTAAAAATAGTCTTATAGATTAGATTTCATATTTGAAACCCCTCTATAACAGATCTTTCATAAAATCTCGAATTTTACATTACATATAAGATACAGCATGACAATACTAACCCTGTATATATATCAAAATCTAACAAAATCTTATCCTTTTTCGCATGCCACGAGGATGCTACAAAAGTAAGTCTACACACCCACATATACACACTGCTATCGCTCTCACGTGTCACGCGTGTCGCTATTACCCCACGACAAAGTGCGTGCGCGCGGGGCGAATTAAAAAGCGCTTTAGCCGGTAAAAATACTTTCCCGCGCGGTCACGAGCATGTGACATACTCGCGCGCCCGTCTATAATTGCAAATTAATTTATCCGATTACAGTGCGGCTGTTTGTTTGTTTTTCTTTTTCGGGATGGGAGATGCGCGCGTTGATGGAAAGTTACAAGAGTGTAATAATGGGAAGTTCAATTGGTAGCGATTGGCGGAGAATTTTTCCTACTTCGATATCTCCGCTCGCTGTACTTCTATGTTTAGAAAATATATTATATATATACGCTCGATATATCGCGGAATCGAATTAGCCTATTGTTTCCGTTCGATCGTCCCGCGGGCGCGGGGGGTACCTTTTTCTGACCTACATTCTCTGCTTTTTTTTTGTTCTCATCGGCGAGATAATTACACCCGCTTGCTTAGATTCTGTGACAGATACGTTACAGGGACCATTAAAGGAAAAACTGAAGAAAAAAAAAACGCTAATAAGACACGTGCTTAATAATAATCGTGAATTGACGACCGGAAAGATGCGCGCGAGAGCTGGTGATTTTCCGCGCCGCACCGGAACATTGTGATGTAATTATTATATATGCGCGATCTCTTTTTGCCGCGTGGGCGGGGAGGTGCTGATTTGCAAGGCAAAAATCGCGAGCTCTTTTTTGTCCCCGCTGTGTTTATGTATACGCGGCAGTTTTTGTGTCTTTCTCTATGGCGTGCACGAGATATTCTGACTCAACAGCGGCGAGGAATTACGAGATCCGCGGCGCGGTTCTTTTTGTGCGCGTGTACAACTTCGGAGAACGATTGTGCGATGCTTTGATCTAAAAGAGAAAAAAAATGGAGTGCGCTGCGGCTGTGATTTTTTGCCTCGTTTGTGTTAGGCGTGAAAAAATCCAGTCGTGTGTTTTGACTGTGATTAATCGACGTTTTAATCTTATTAGCGAATTAATAGCTGGCTGCCAATCGAGCGTTTCGCTAATTGGGTTGTAAAACGAAAGATGATGGAGATTCGAGACGATCGCGCGGTGTAAATGTTTACGATCGGTGCGCGGCTGCGAACAAAAAAAGTCGCGTATTTTTATCCTGTAATTTGGTTTTTAAATGCTCGTGTCGCGTAATCGGTCGAGCTACTATGTCCGCTGAAATATGGGAAAAATGTTAACAGCTATCGATTTATTTGCAGAGGAATCGCTTTCAACGATATCTATATGTTAACATATTCATGTGGAATGAACGATTTTTTTTCTTCGTACGATTATAAATTACATTTGTCGAAGACTAGAAAAATATCAGTTTACAAAAGCGTGATCTTTTGTCTCGTTAATAAAAATTACCTACTTATTCGATCGATAAAAATGTTCTTTATGAGTTGGCGTATCCTATTTGATCGGAACATTTTTTTCACAAATCCGCGCAATTACGGTATAGCCTTGTACGACCTTTACACGCGCAAAGGAACAAAGTAAAAGGATACGGGAAGTATATGCGATAAGAGGAAAGACTGGCGCACGTGACATCACTCACTTATTTCTTGTTGCTCGCGCATGTCCTTATTTCTCGGTGCATGATCTTTTTCTTTCTTCTACCTTTTTCATTCCTTAAAGTCTTTATCGCCTGTCCCGTGAAATTATTTTTAAGAACAAAGCAACCAAGTATTTTTACTTATCCTTCAATCGCGTGCATCACTACTTATCTATGTTTTTTAATGTATCATACGTTTTTCCATTATTATATTAATAAAATTATTACAAATCTATTTCTTACCGATCATCAATTGTTTCTTACAAACTGATTATTTTATATAACAGTGTTAAATACCGCTAGGGAAATTTCGTTGCTTCATTCGTCTAGTGTGTCTCACAGAAGCATCCTTAAAAAAACAAATCCTCAGAACCGTGTATTCTCGCTTCCAGTGGTGGAGGACCCGGACGCGATAGACGACGACAGCAAGGTAGGCGAGAACGCGCTCACGGCGTGCTGCGGTGACGCGGCGCGTCGGCTACGGCACGCCTGCAGCCGCAAGACCCTCTACAAGCGGCTGCCTATCCTGCGCTGGCTGCCCCGTTACAACGGCCAGGACGCGCTGGGCGACCTCGTCGCCGGTGTCACCGTCGGACTCACCGTCATACCCCAGTCCCTGGCGTACTCGAACGTCGCCGGGCTGCCGCCAGAGGTGAGTGAAGCTGTTCTCGCTGATTTACGTATAGTTGAAGATTAATTATAATAACGTATGTGAGATGCGTACTGAAGAATGTCTGTGGATTTGGATAAGCAGAATGTGATGCTGGTAGAAAAGATTCTTTTTTTATGATAATAAATTACTTTGTATTTTATGTTATGCAATACAAACTTTCAATCTTGGACGAGAAGGAGATTGCGAATTAATTATATCAATAATTTGGTACAAGTTCAGTGAAAAATGTTATCATCTTCAAAAAAAAAACTGTTTGTGATTGGTAGGTTAGGCCAATAAATGAGGTTGCATGTCCGGGGTCAGATTTAGTTCACGTTTAAAAAATAAACAAGATCGAATCACCGTCTACTGATATATTTCGTCTTGTGCCGCGATAAATTATTCAAACGGATCATTCAAGTCGCGAAATACTGATAATTTATCAAAACGTCTGGCTACGAGCTTCTCATCAATTTATCAAAGAGATATCAATAATGTAGGAATATTCTAAATATAGAGAAGTTTCGGTTCTTAAGTAAAGTAAACGTTGTTCTTTTTAATACACATTATATGCTTTCTCACGGAAAATTCGTTTTTTTTTATAAGAGTATATTCATTTTTCTTCAATATTTATACTTCTTTTAAAAACTTACCGTTTCAAAATTTTTAAAAACATCATTGTTTATACTTTCAACGGCACATTGATAAACCGCTACAAGATACGATCCCGAAACACGGCGTCCTTCTCTTACTCAAGATTACCGTTATCTCGAGGCGCTACCGCTTGCGTCATACCTCCGCGGTAACACGATATGTCTGTCCTACATTTAATTGACGAAATCTAGTTCACGGTAGACAAATGATGGCACTCTCCTCACCGCCGCATGGCCGTCTTTTAACCCTCGGCGATTCTTGTACCCTGTTTTTTTTTTATATAATGATGATAAAGGAATTTATTTTCGTAGAAAGCAAAACAAAACTTACACATTTGTTATTTGGATTTCACTTGATAATCAAATAAAGCATCAAAATCTTCATTGAAAAAGGTCTATTATGAAAGGATGATAATGTTGTCTATAAAAGTTGCTTGTAGATGTAGAACATATCTCACGGATAACCGTGTACGACTGAAATATAAATATTGTTTGTAATGAAGATTATAATTTTTACAGTACGGACTGTACGGCAGCTTCCTCGGCTGCTTCTTCTACATATTCTTCGGCTCGTGCAAAGACGTGCCGTTCGGACCCACTGCCATTGTCTCTCTGCTGACCTACCAGACGGTCGCCCACCTTGAGGATCCGACGCAGCACGCGATCCTCCTGTGCTTCCTCGCCGGCATCATCGAGCTCCTGATGGGTACATTCGGTCTGGGCTTCCTCATCGACTTTGTCTCAGGCCCGGTGAGCTCGGGTTTTACGTCTGCTGTCGCCCTGATCATTGTGTCGTCACAGATTAAGGATATCTTGGGCATACCTGCCAAGGGGGCGACGTTCCTCCAGATGTGGCAGAGTATCAGCGAGCATGTGCACAAGACGTCGGTGTACGACGCGGCGCTGGGTGTCTCCTGCATTGGACTCCTCTTGATCCTTCGGGTAGGTCTCACTCTTGTACCTTTCTGTCGATTCTTGATATGCCAAGATGTCTGATGTAGTAATAATAAGAAATGTTTTTCTTTTTGTAGGCAATAGCATCGACGAAGATAGGACCAGAGGACGAAGAACGGCGCAGCACGAAGCACAAGATCGTGAACAAATTTCTATGGCTGACAGGTACTTCGAGGAACGCTCTGTTGGTCATCATTTGCGGTGTTATAGCTTACAGTTTTCCTGGTGGCAAATCTCCGTTCAATCTCATTGGTAAGTTACTAGTCGAGCTCGCTTCGGAGTGCAGTCCTACTTTGCAAATTTGCCTACTAAATTCGAAATAATTTAGGATACATCCCAAGTGGAATGCCAACCGTCGAATTGCCACCGTTCGGCTACACGAAGAACGGCAACACGACCGTGACGTTCTTCGACATGTGCAGCAACCTGGGAAGTGGAATCCTCGTGTTGCCCCTTATTTCGCTGATGGAGGATATAGCAATCTGCAAGGCATTTTGTAAGCCACGATAACTCAATGATCTATATAATTGCCACACTGTTGAAAAAAAATGAATATAACAAATACTTTTACAGCTAATGGGAAGTCGGTGGACGCCACCCAGGAGTTAATCGCCCTCGGAATGTCCAATATCGCCAACTCGTTCGTCAAAGCCTTCCCCGGTAGCGGATCTCTCAGCCGAAGCGCCGTCAACAACGCCTCAGGCGTGCGAACACCGCTGGGAGGCCTCTACACGGGTAGGCATCGACAACCATGGCAATAAAAATTGCTTAGAAACTTGACAGTAAACAAAAACAAATGTTCGTTACAGGTATCCTGGTGGTGTTAGCTCTGTTGTTCCTTACGCCATACTTCGCCTTCATTCCGAAAGCAACCCTGGCAGCTATTATCATCGCCGCAGTTATCTTCATGGTCGAAGTCAAGGTGGTCAGGCCCATGTGGCGAACCAAGAGTGAGTTTATTTGTTTATCAACACATATTATATCTAACGTTCCGCATTTCGCATCATCACGATATTCTAACCGCAGACCTTGGTTATTTATAGAGTCCGACTTGATACCCGGAGTGGGAACGTTCATTGCCTGTCTGGTGTTACAATTGGAGGTCGGCATTGCCTGCGGAGTTGGTATTAACGTCCTATTTATCCTCTATCACGCGGCTAGGCCCAAGATCAGCGTCGAAAAGTTAAAGGTGAGGAATTGAAGAAACATCTCTGCATTAGTTTACATAAAAATTTCTTGGTAAAGAGTTTCCTTTAATAAACCTAACTGTATTTTCAATTATTTTCCTGATCGATGAGTTAAATTCAATGCAGTTGAAAAATGTTTTAATCATAACTCAATTCCAATCGCGATCAACAAACCAGTTAAACCAGTTCTCTTGTTATGATCAACCAATAAGTATAACAAAACACGACTGACCGTCTCTTTTTTCCTGTAAACAGACCCGTCACGGCGTGAACTACCTGATGTTGACGCCCGACCGCTGCCTGATCTTCCCCTCAGTGGATTACGTGCGCAACCTCGTGACCAAGTGCAGCCGTCGCGAGGGCAGCCAATCGACGCCCGTAGTCATCGACTGCACCCACATCTACGGTGCGGACTACACCGCTGCCAAGGTTATCGAGTCTCTGACCAAGGACTTCGCGGCGCGAGGTCAGCCGCTCTTCTTCTACAACCTCAAGCCTTCGGTGTACGCCGTCTTCGAGGGTGTGGCGCCCAAGGATTTCGTCGTTTACTATAGGGAGGAGAGCCTGGATGACTTACTTAAGGAGCGCGCGGGTTATCTCAAGCAACAACTCCAAGATGTGCCCTAGCTACGGGAACTTGAGGGTGACGCGAAGGAGTCGTTGCGACGACGATGACAATTGGTCGCGACTGACGTGTACTGACGCTTTAGACACCTACGGAATCAGAAAGAATGATGGTGGAGAATCTGAATGGAAAATTCACATGGATACTTTGTATCAATTCGTTCATACTTATAGGATAAATACAGTTTTAGTCCTGTAAGTCGGCAATAAAAATAAAACACAATCAGTATTAGCACGGCTTAGCTGTAGAGACCGAATCCTTGCCTTACCGTTCGTATCGTCCAATGGTTTTTAAATATTTTGGCTTAGATTTTAAAGGTGGGTTTCTACACTATTCATGTATTGAAACTTGCATATTTTTGATAACACGAACCAGAATAGGTAGAAATGTGAATTTTCGATACAGATTTCCAGATGACTTTTCCAACAAAATTATTGAATACGTGAAAGAGGTACTTTCTTCCGAGCCAGAACAAGCTTGAGTCAACAGCGTGGGACAGTTAAAAACTTTCGTACGTTTTCGACTCAAGCTTAACGTCATGCTATGCCCCTGATCACTAATTTTGCCTTCTCCTCAATGAGGATCACTTACTCGCCTGTTCTGTAAACTCGAGCATCGCGCATCACTTGTTTTACGTAAATTATTATTATTATTATTATTACTATTATGTATTTTTTATTACGTACGTAAATTATATCCCAGTATATACATACATTATGTATACTTTATATATGTTCGCGTTATGTATACTTTATATATTTGTACACCGAATTTCCATTCACATAGTTTTAGCTTTAATTGCTTTATATATGTGCGATCGCGTCCATGATTATTCGTGATTGAAACGCGACAAACCAACGAGGGAGGCCTCACACGCCTTGATTGCAATTGGATCAGCAGGAAGTGTTGATATTGTGCAATTAAAATCCTCCGATTTACTTAAGATTTTAAGATACTTAGATAGTTACTCAAAAAATGATTCTCGAATTTAAAATAGAATTCAACTACAAAGCGCGTGACGTCCGTAATTTTAGCATATTGGAGAGGTATGGAATACCAGTGTCATCTCGATCATAATGACCTAAGGAGAATCACTTGGTATTTCATTCTTTTCGAGTGTACGATAACTATTCAGCAGCAATTGTACATACAGAAAGCCTTGTAGCTCTTAGCCAGTAGATTTTTAAGATATTCTGTGATAATTTTGTAAAAAAAAAGAGAGATAAGATGGTTTGCGAGAGTGTTTAGCGTGAGTGAGATTAGAGACGATAAAAAAATGTCGACAGAGATTATATACATAAAATGTATATTGCGTGTATATAAAGCAGTATTCAGAGTACATAGTATTCTGGTAATATCCAGAGAAGTACATTAATTTCTAATGAGGAACTTTAGGGTGGAACACTTAACGTTGATATGTAAGAAAGAATGTGCACGTGATATTGTGAAAACAATGCTGGTGACGTTGCGTTGCCGACTTGGACATTCCAAAAGATGTATCGCTTAGTCGGTAAGAACAAAAATCACCAATTAAATGAATGTGAAATCTTAGAGTATATCTTGTAGGTGAATCAATATCACATTCGATTTGTTTGCATTTAACGATACTTAGATTCAAACGGGTTACTTAAAACGAATTACTTATTATATGTTTCCTTATCGATAAATCATTGTAATATGAACAATTCATTTTAACTACGACGTAAACAGATTCCACGATAAACACTTCATTAAAGCCTACGTGTCACGAAATCTTCTACTGTCGAATCAGTTGTGGTCTCAAATAACATTCAAATTCAAATAGACAATTTTAATCACATACCTACGATGGGTTCTCGTGTCGCTTGGTATGGAACGAATCGAAGCTGGATCTTCGTTCCTATTGTAAATGTAAGTCACTGTTCTGATCGCATAGGCAGTACGAATGTACGGCGATGGTACACCGTGTGAATCAGCGAGATTGTGCGGTGCGACGATTACTGATTGTTGATTAGAATAATTCCCATAGTTGTACGATGATTATATATTTATAAATATGATGATATATTGCTTGTTTAACACAATTTGTTCGTCTTTATTTACTTTCTTTATTGCAAATCCCTTCGTCTATCCCATCCTCATTTACAAAGTTGGGTCATTAAAGATATGACCTGATATACAGTTTTGAAAAGTTATCATACAGGAGTTTCAGTGTAACTTAAGCTAGTGTGAGTAAGTTTAAACGTATAATTGCAAATTTAATACGTTAGTATTATGTAGTAGTAGTAGTAAGTTAGAATGCTTTTCCTACAATCAAGTTACCAGTGAGTGCATTATAATTTTTCGATGAGCACATGGCTCAGTGCAACAGATGTTTTTTCTTACTTAACGATCTAAAGATTAGTGCGTCGTACAAATTCCCTTTTTTTATCTAACTTAATTAATAATATTTCCCTTAATATTATTGAAAAATTTTCGAATTAACGATTCTCAGTCTCGCCAAAACGAAATGTAAAACATTGTTTGGAAGTATCACGTGAC
Organism: Torymus sinensis; assembly: GCA_030522985.1. Taxonomy (NCBI): domain Eukaryota; kingdom Metazoa; phylum Arthropoda; class Insecta; order Hymenoptera; family Torymidae; genus Torymus; species Torymus sinensis. Next base: position 70,988 of record JAPYZP010000257.1, on the reverse strand, counting down.
GTCGTCGTATTTTGATATGCAATATAATCTTATCTTAATGATTCCTTAAATATTTGTGCACTTTTAATGTATAATTATATCTACATTAACTACCTATCGCTATAATTAATAATAAACAGTGATAAAGATATTCCTTATACACGATAACAATATTAAACTCAAAAAACTAGCATAAGACTTTTTTTTACAAAGATTTCGAAAAATCATTGGCTCACTCGTGATCACAAACGAAGATAATACTGATTCGTATAAAATTTGTCTGCTTTACTTTGAAAAAAGTATACCCATATCACCGAAGCCCAAAAGAGCGCTTCGCACTTTCTACGATATGTTTGATCGAATTTGCCAACTCGACGCAACATTTGGAAGGATCGATTACCGCGTACCAGGCACCGAAGTACTTTTCTAATGCTTCTAGAATTCTTCTCTGTGAAATTGACTTGTTTTACCTCACAAACGACCAGCGAGGTCTTAAGGAGACGTCGATGGTCGTTATAAGTTTCGAGATTATTGATTTATCTGATATTGTTGGATGTTGCTGTAATTGCGTCTCGTTCGTTGTATGTATCCTACGGCCAGCCGAAGTCAATGCCGGTAAGTTGGTAGAAGCGCTGATTGAATGGCCGGTAGAAGTCTCTAAGGCGCTCAGTGGCTACTGGATCGATGACAGGATGACTCCGGCCTTTGTTTTTACCTTCAAGAAGTTATCGAAATTTCTATAAGTGATTGTGTTTCCAAAATTTTCAGTCTGACAACATCACTTTTGAAATAGCTTATCTTACCAAGGCAATGAGGTGTGGCACGTTCCTCCGATTTGAGAAGACACGGGAATCCCTTCGTGGCGTTGAAGTAGAAGTGCTTCTCGGAAATCAGTCTTTTCAGTCCAAGAAAGTCCTGGACCCTGGTGATCTCGACCGCGGGATCAGCTATTAGCCGTTCCCCCGAGACGAAGAGAAATTGAGACAGAGGGAAGTAGTTGAGCCAGCGCTCAAGGTGCTTCGCGTAGACGCCAATTCTCAGCGGGGCCCAAGTTGTATCTACGACCTAACGAACGACATTGACAAATGATTGGATTAACATTCAATTGACGTTGAATTCGGTAAGAGAGCTCGATCATATTGACATGGATAGCAAATTAACAATAATTTGAAACATTTGTATCTAAACATAATTAGCTTAAAACCATAAGTTCTCTAAGTTATCGAAATAGATCTACTATACCTGTGATCCATTGAGAAAAGCCATATCTTCGAACTTGGGCATTTCGATTCGCTTGCTCTTGACCTGCGTGTAGTCGGATATCGCTCTGGTCACGGGATCTCTTACCACAACAATGAGCTTCGTTCCCGGATCCATGTGCTGCACGCGCCTGGGTGCCTCTGCGGTGACAAAGTACGAGGGTGTCTTCTCCATTGTTATCTGGCCCTCCAGCGTGGCTGGCATCCTATGTCTGGATTCATACAGTCCACGTTTAACAATGTTAATCTAGTAGGAATATGATGTTGATAGAGGTATGCAAACCATCTTACCTGTACCAATGGAATCCCTTAGCGTAGTGATGATCGAAGAAGTGAACCTCCGAACCGGCAGCTCGAATGTCTGGATGGAGTCGCATGAATTCCAATAGGGCTCTCGTGCCACCCTTCTTCACCCCGATGATGAGAGCGCTGGGAAGTTGTCTAGAAGCAAGCAGTCCTTGTTGTCGTAGAACTTTGTACTTCAGAGGTTCGATGGCATCCTGTGTAGTAAACAATCATCTCATTGGTTCATAATATAATAAAATTAACATGTATACTTCTTATAATGTAAAGGGTCATCCTTGACGAAAATTAATCTCAATAATAGCTTGATAATAAACTACATCTTTTAGGTGATTCAGTTGTCGAATTCACAACCCAATCAATCTTCTAACGTACCTTGAGCGTATCGTTGTTGGGCCAGAGCGGCACCAACTGCACCTTCGTCATCCTTCTCTCTAGATCAGCAACGTCGTCCAGTGGTATCTCCTTGACCTCGCCGTCCCCATAGTTCCTATCCTCGCTCGAGGTAACCGGACCGCTACTGATCTTGATACGCCGGAAGACGATGCGTCGGGACAGGCCGCCGAATACGCACGAGTTCTCGACGACGACGAAGAGGAGTACGATGAGGAAGCAGGCGACGGCAACGAGCCTCTTGGTGCGGGTGACCGGCGGCGTCGGCAGTTCCATTCTACCACGACCGACGAGCACGACCCGCGCCTTATCATGGTCCAGCTCGGATCAGGCGCTCCCGGGTGCTGGCGTTGGAGACCCTTTGGATTTGAGTTTTGAGAAATTTAGTCTATTTATAAAATTGGATCAACTCTTGTGATTCAACTTTAGTATAATCAGTTTTTTTATCTCACTGTTAACGATTGAACTACGAAACATTGAATTGACATTAGTATATTTTTATTAAAATAATATAAATGATATTGTAGTTTCTAATAATAGTGAAAGCACAGAGTCATAAAAATAATCCTTGTAATAAGATACTCGAATGATCCTAGTAGAAAGTTATTCCTATCAAGCGAGCTCTTTTTCTAAGTGCACTAATGGGGATATGAAATTCTGTGAAAACATTTACTTTGGGAGCACACCAGTATGTTTCTAAGTAATTAAAATGAAATTACACTCTCCGACAATGGCAAATCCTCAGAGTCTTAAAAATGATCCTTCTAATGGGGACACTTGAATAATCGTTCTAATTATATATATGCTGGTAAACTTCATCAAGAATTCAAAGTAGTCTCGAGTAAATGTTAGTCGGAATCCCAACTTCTGAGAATTCATTCGTTTCGTTTTCACTTGAGAAACTCGCGGGACGAAAGCGCAAGTTTGCGACGGAGCGAGAGAGAGAGAGAGAGAGAGAGAGAGAGAGAGAGCCGTATAAGCGCGAGTTCATGAAGATATAGTCTCAACTTCTCGCTACAATGGATTTACGAACTATTTATTTTATCGCAATACAAATTGGCTCAATGCAGACATTCGAGTTTCTGACAGTGTCCGACAAGATATTCAATCAGTCTTTTTTTTTGTTAATTTAAAAGATCATAACATTCTGTATAACTGTAAAACATATAAAATGAGTATGATTTGACATTTTTTACAACTAGCGCGTAAAATTTACTTTCGCACGCTTTCACCAGATTATATCCCAAAAGAAAAATCTACATACCCAGTATATAAAGCACTGCTATAAAATCGCAAATTAAATTTTACTCGCACAAAAAGCGCATAAAATTAAATTTCACCCCCAGCTGTAAAAAGCCTCGTCATTCGGACACGCACCTCCGGCATTCCGACCGACTTAAAACTCCAAGAACCATGACTACGTTATCGTTACCGTTGCCCCCACTAAACACACGGTATATACAATCAGCCTCGAGAGACAATTGCGTGCTCCGTACACACACACACATGCGCGTGAGCTAAGAACAGTGTGTGCCGCAGTGTGCCAAGTGCCTTCCGCCGGCGTGGCTGCACCGCCTCGTCGTCTAATTTACCGGGACTAAGGACATTGTCGCTCCGTCTCTCAGAGCCGTGTGTAACGAGCGCGCGCGATTAATTAGCCGCGAGCGCGCACACACGTGGCGATGTTCGCTGCATTCTATTAAGGTATCTCAAGCTCTCGCGGTAAGTATAATCGATACTAGAGCGCCGGCTATAATTAGCGAGGGGGACAGATAGAGAGAAGTAGGGGAGAGTTTCGTGGGTTTTAAAATGCGCGGCAGAGTAAATAAACAGGTCTCGATATGTGAGTTCCCGGTAATGATTTTTCCCAGCGCGGTTCTCGGGAGATTCGTTTGAGCGAATATATATATATAAGCGCGTTGGCCCTGTTACATGCTTTGTTTTCATTACTTTTATGGACTGTCGGCTGCTGCGAACGAGGCGTTTTTTCATTTACATCGCGAGATGGGTCGTAAAGCCGCGGGGCTGACGCGAGAAACAAGCCACACGATATATAACGGCAGTCTTGCGGATTTATGATGCTCGGGATTGGGTGTTGCGCAGATCGTAGTAGAAATGCATATATAATAGCTGAATTCAAATGCAAAATGCGGTAAAAATGTATTCCTATGGAAGCTTCGTTTTAATCGGAATTCAGTATTTTTAGGTATATACAAATTTATAGTTTGGCAATGCTTTACAGTGGGAATTTTCGAGATTCCAAAACTACCGAGAGACAAAATCCAATCGAACGCTTGACTCGTTCACTATTCACCACGGCAAGTACTTATAGGTATACTGCAACGAACGTATAAACAACCGACGTGCACCGACGACTCGCGGGGGTCGCTTATCAATCAACCCCCGTTGACAACCCACGTGTCCACCCCCATAAAAACTCGGCGACAGCCTCGCGCGAACGCCCGAGAGGTACGCTATATACACCTATTTACGTCCCATTCACGTCTGATCGCCCGCACACCTGCAACTTGACTATCATCAACCCTTCCTCGCTCACCTATACACCTCGGCATCTCACAACCCCCGTAATAAAAATACTTGACAAACAAACAAAAAAACAACTCACCTCACACCTCTTTCAACAGCAGCAGCGAAGCGTCGACTGTGGCCCCGGAGTGGCACACGCGTTGCGGCGCGGCACGTCCTGCGCGCGCGGCGCAGCAGCAGCAGCAGCAGCGTCTCTCTCGTCCGCGTTCCGCGAAATCAATAGCCGCCTGCGCTGCTGGGCGCGCGCGCAGAGGTAGAGGCTTCTTCTCGCACGTGATGTGGTGTATCTGTGTGGAGCGGCAAACTTTGATTATAAGCGGCCTGCTGGCGCGTGAAATTTTCTTCCGGTGGTGCTATGCTGCTGAGGGGATGTGGCTGATGGACTGTGAGGGTGAGGTTGTTGAGGTAGGACCGTGAAAAGTTGGTATTGAGTGTGGTAGTGAAACCAGAGTTTTTGGTATTTGATTTTTTTTTTCTTTTAGGAAGCTGGGCTGTTGAACAAAACCGCGTAGTTATTATAAGAATCTTCGTTGATTGTTAATATTATGTAAAATCTTCTTTTTCATTTTAATTAATAATTATTTAAAATTAATTTTTAGTTTCTTCTTTAATCACAGTTTAGTAGAGCGCACTGAAAGAATAGTTGATTATTATATCGTGTGTGGTTGGGCATGAAAACTTACTATAAATAAGAACAACGAAAAAATGCAAAATGTCGAAAGATATATACAAATCTACGGGTAAACAAACTGCAATCTTAAAAAATCATACTGCGCATTAAATAGTCATGAAAAATTGAATTCATTCTTTATCTACTCTCTTTAATTTAATAGAAATTCTTGTATAACAAACGTACTAATCAGAAAAATCAAAATAACAACCACACTTTGACGATCCCTTCAACCAAAAACTATCGATTTTCAGGATTAATTAAAAATATTGCACACAGTACTGAACAAAAAAAAGAAACAAAAGGCCAAATCAGTCCGAAGAATTAAATGGTTGGACAAAAGAATAATGAAAACCCAGGTTTGACGCTTGGTATTATCCTGTATTCTCATTAGTGATTAAATTACAACGACTTTCGCTTACATTACAGCGGCACCGGAACGGGCTCAGCTCTCCGCGGGGCTATAATACGCTCGCTTTGATCTCTTCTCTCTCTCTCTCTCTCTCTCTCTCTCTCTCTCTCTCTCTCTCTCTCTCTCTCTCTCTCTCTCCCCCGCTCTCTCTCTCTCTCTCTCTCCCTCTCTCTCTCTCTCTCTCTCTCTCTCTCTCTCTCTCTCTCTCTCTCTCTCTCTCTACCCTCGACTCGTCGTCGATCGATCGGTCGAGGACGACACCGACGTCCGCGAAAATCGATATACTTAGCCCTCCGGTTCTGTGCATATGTGTACATGTGTGTGTGTGTGCGTGTGGGTGTGTGTACGTGTATTTGAATTTGAAAGTTTTTGCGTGTGTGTCAATTCTTCTATCGTTTATAGAAAAGCACAAGAAGTGAAAAGTCTCGGTCTTTCTGCGCGGTGAATGATGAAGCAAAATCGTCTTGTTTTTTTTTTTGTTTATTAGGGTCTAGGTAAGCTTGGACCTGCTTTCGAGACGCCAGATTGGTGAATTGACAAAATTTTACTATTGCGGAGAGGTTCGTAAATTAATGGGATTGTTAAGGATAGTTTATGCGTCTCCAGTAGCACAGGCGGACAGAAAATTAGTTTACAATAGTGTCTTAAATGGTAGCACGTATTTTAGATTCATTGAATCAGAATTTAGGCATATATTTATATATTATAATTTCTATGGCAATTCTGTGTAATAAAAATCCATTAACATTAGAATTTGAATTGATCATTAATTTCTGTGCAAAATACCTTTAGTAAATTAACGTCATTAAATTGAGAAGCTTCATACAATTTAAGAATCACTTTTTACATATATATGAATAGAAAATGATGAATATTTTTCAACGGAATTGACTAGTTTACGATTGAATATTTACAAATAAATTTTATAACTTGAAGCTTTCTAGGTATTAGGATTAATTACAATTTTCACCTAAAATATTGATGTAACAATTACAAATATACTAAAAATTTTCACTATTACGTAACTGCTAATTGGACGTAATGTTCAAGTCATATATTTTTTTTTTCATTTATTTATGAATCACGAAAAAATAAATAAAAAGTATCTTATGCCCATAATTATTTATGTTCGTGTATTTGAGTTTATATTTAAAATAATTTATAACTTTCATAAATCTTTGAAACCTCTTAACAGTAAATATACAATTTTTGTCATTATCATCTAACATAATTATATTTTAAAAATAATTTTACATGATAATTCTTATTATGCTTGAATTTTTTTCAAATTTTACCCTTTTTTTAATCGAAAAATATCTATGTTAATAATTGTTTACTGTATATTTTTATGGTTTTTTGAATTCGTTTTGTATTTCTATTGTTTAATCTGACGTTTTTACTCCTAGTAAAAATTTTTTTACGTTTCGCACAAACTTTTTTTTTTCATCGAGAAAATTCTTATTGACATTATAAAGAAAAAACGTTGATTAGTCTTAAAGAATATGAATAGTTGCCGTTTTGTCGTAAATAGTTTTAATTATATAATAAACCCTATAATGTTTTTGCCTTTTTCATAAGGTTTGGATATTGAATGTTTCATTATTTCACGACTCCTTAGTTATCATCGTTACCGAAATTCCAACAAAAATAAAAAATATTTCAAAAGTATAGACATTAGCATACTTTATCTGCCGCTAACTAATCGTTCCAACCGAATGTACAATCCAGTCTACCGAAATCTCACGCCAAACGATACGATACAATCAACCTAACGTATTGCATACAGGTGGAAAACCCCAATCCCATCATTGATCCTCGGATCAAGGAACGAGGTGTTCTCGTGATATCACTCAGTTCGTTTCACAATCCGTCGTCGAGTTCGCGAGAGCGCGCGTCCGAGTCGTTTTGAACGACGTATCGTGGCGCCCGCGAGGCTTATAAGAAGCGAGAGAGAGTGTGTGTGTGTACGTATGAGGGAGAGTGTCAGTCATCGTGTGCATTTGTACACGGTGACGAGTCCGTGGGGTCGGTATTTACACCTACGAGAGGTGATTGGGCGATGGACATTGAATAGTTTTGCTGTTGATTTGAACTTGCTTAGCTTGGCGATTCATGCTAGTACCAGTCAACATTTACATTTCATACAAAACGCAATAAGAATATAAATTATATACGTATTCTATTTAAAGTATGTCTTGCAAGAAAACTTAATAAGAAAACCATTTTAATCTTTGAGTAGATCAGTCAAGTCTTCTGAGATGAGATAATAGAAGAAACCTACAGAGTCATAATTGTAATATCAAAAAATGCTCAGTACTGGTTTTCACGGAAACCATAAGACCAATCAAAATTTGATAAAGATATTTTTCTGGCGTTTCGTACACATGTACGAGCAAAATTAACTTCAAATTCAACAACAATTAAATGAATGAAAATTACAGTTCACATCATTTGACAGCACATCTCAATCTGAACAACGATCAAACCAACACCTCAATGTTCACGGCCCAATGGACCAAATACAAAATATCACTTAATGTCTCTCCCGGGCTTCGCGTCGTCGGCTGGCACCCACGTATTAAGTTGGTGCCCAACCACACTGACTACTTAGCATCATCATCAGAATAGTCGCGAGACACGTGCGCGCACCCACACACGCATGTCAAGATTCCTCTGAAAAGTCCCGTTTAAATGTACTTCCAGAAGATGATCCAGTAGGAGATGTTGAGACAGGCAAACAGCATAGGAAAGAGGAATCGCGACGTTCGGTCGATCTGCAAGGCGTGGATCTTTGACCTCTGGGTTTTGTTCAGCTTCGGTGGTGCCGCGGGCTGCGCCGGTGGCGCCGGCGGTGGCGGCGGTGGCGGCGGTTGCAGTTGTGGAGGTGGCGGTACCACAATCGGTGGAGGTGGGCCCTTTTGCGGAGGTGGCGGACCCGTGAGGATCATCGCGTTCTCTTGGATGCAGCAGCGATCGCTGCACGTGCGCCTGACTGTGGCCGTGGCGCTGCGTCGACCACCGGCACTGCGCTGCGTTATCTCCAGGAAGCGGTCGGGCGAGCGGCCGACCGGATCCTACGAAGCATAGACACGAAGGTTTGATTTGGGTTGACTGAGAGTTGGCGTGAGAAGAGGGATTCCCATAGCTCAAAGCGGTTATTGTGTTTTAGAGTGTTACTAGCAATAGTCGTACGTGATGGAAGTGAAGATAGAAGTGAAGCTGGATAGTAGTACCATTATCCCTATTGAGAACAATTAACTAAGCAAGTATTTGGATTTGTGAGTGGATGGAGTGCATTATAATTGGCCGAATTGTCAACTATCCAGATAATCATCTTGTGTTTTAGATTAATTAGCTAGTTGAACATTTGACTGGAATCTATGTCATTTCTAGATCTTCTCTATCTGTCTATCTAGTTAGATGATAGTACTCGATGATAGAACTAGATCTCTAACCCAAAGTTTAATAGATTATTTAGGAAAAACAAGATGATTATTTAGGCAGTTGTACACTGTTCCTACTCGAGAATCAGCTGGTTTCTCATTTGAGTGGAACTTACTGCTTCGAGACTAAATTTTAGATTGAGTGTTCTACTAAATATCACTACTCATTACTAGATAGATTTTAGTGTCATGATTGATTTAATCTTAGTACTTCCCAATAATATTTACCGCATATAAATTGCTAAGTTGTATTCTAGTTTGATTAACTGGATTTGCAGGATGAAGTACAGTTATGGCAAATCTAATCTGAGCATCCAACCAAATAAAATCTAAGTGCAATTGACGAATGGGGATACCGAAGTGATGTGCGATCGACATAATCCTAAGAAACTACTTTAGTGAAGAATAAAGAAATGATAGATTTTGAATAATATTCTAATACCCATAAAGACTCCGGCTGCGACTGGTTGTCAACCAACTGACATTGTCGACAAACAAGAGACTAAAGAAGGGCCAAAAAACAGAGGAAAAAAATCGTAAAACAGACTATCATATAATTCTATAGCGTGTTTATCTCAGCGCAGAGAAGACATCTGTAGTCGGTCATATCGCAAAATTATGACCGAGAAAAAGAAGAACGAAAATGAGGCACTAACATTTCCTACCTTGCTGGTGATGTCGAAGATCTTGTCCATCTTCTCAGGCGTGGGATTCGGCGCGGGTGGAGGCGGCGGCGCCGCCGCTGGCTTTCCTGGAGGATCGCTCGACTCGCCGATCACCAGGACGATGTTCACCAGGCAGTACTCCATCAGCGCCATGAACACGAACACCGTGCACAGGGACATAAACGCGTCCACGGCTTTTAGATAGGAAACCGGCGGTAACGTGGCTTGACTCTTCGCGTGCTGAGTGGAGAGGGTCAGGAGCGAGGTGACACCCAGGGTCACGCGAGCTGGTGCAGCTTCCGGTTTGATCCAGAACGAGACCCACTGTTGGATTTATAAAAATTAGTCGATCAATCGATTGGTTGCGTTTTAAAACATAAAATTACGTCATTACTGAAACTTACCGACATTATTACAATCAGACAAGTTGGTACATAAGTATGAAACAGGTAGTAACCGAGACGTCGCTTGAGTACGAATATAACCTCCAAGCAGGTGAAATTACCTGCATACAAAAAATTCGAAGTTGCAATTTTTCTTGAAAATAAAATTTATGATTGACTGAATATCATCATGGACATATTTCGGAGTACCCACGATATCAAGTAATACAATTGATGTCACGCATTCACTGTCTATAAAATTAACACACCGCTCGGATCGCACCCCACCGCAACCTCTCGAAATCCACAATCGCGACCCTTCCTTTCATTAAATTTATTTTTCGATTACTCAACCGAGCTCGTCTCCCACCCACAGTTCATTTTATTTGCTCAACCATCCAAAAACGATTTTTTTCGACCTCTGATATATATATACAACGACAACGAAATCGTCCGGGACGTGGATGAAAGAGCGGATCGCTTCATCAAAGACAGAGTGATCGTAATGAGCTCAGGGGAGCTGCAAGACGACTCGCACAAAGACAGAGACGCGCCAGGCTCCGAATAATCGCGGCAAAGGCTAAAAATACTCGGCGCGCACGCGTAAAATTAACGAAGAGAGAAGCTGCAGCGGCGGGGCAAAGGAGTCTCATCAATTAGCGGATTCGCACAAAGAGCGCGAAAATATATCGGGAGGAAGGAGAATCATGCATTGACAGAGGGGATTGACGTACCGGTGGAGTAGACCTGCGTGCAGTCGGCCGTGTAATTCTTGACGAGCTGCAATTGGGGCAGTTCGATGTTCTCATCGACGACGAGGGGCACATCCGGATCCCACTGGAAGATCATCTCGTCCGTGGTGTGCGACACTGTTGACCGAGTTTTTTCATCCATTACCCCCCGCACACACACAGACATACACATACGCGCGGCTCCAGCTGCGGTCGATTTAACCGCGAGCCGAACAGCAGGGAGAAACTCTCTGCCTCCCTCACGTTTTCTTTTTTGTTCGTGCCAGCTCAAAGGGAAATGGCGCCCGCGTGAAACAAACCACAAAGGCCCTCTCCGGGTGAGTGTGGGTGCGGGTGAAACGCGAAAAGTGGAAAATCGAGGCTACGCGCAAGCAAACAAGCGAGCGAGCGAGCGTTGATGTTTAAATAACGTGAGGAGAAGGATAGGAGGGTTTAAAGCGGCTCTCAGCGACAGATTAACCGAGAGTCGAGGAGGGGGTTTGTTTTTTGTCGCTGTTGTTGTTTTTGTTAAGGTGGTGGCGAGGATCGAGTGGCGTTCGATGATCGTTTCGACAGGTGGCGCGAAAATTGATCAGCGGAAGGCGGGTGGGTTGTAATTAGCGGATGGCTTATTAAGAGGGCCTGATTTTGGGAGAGATGTGAAGTCGACATAAATGCGCGATTTTCCTTTGAGCTTTCATTTCGTTTAGTAAAGAAAAATTAAATTGTCAATGGTAATTTACAGGAAAGTGATCATTTTGCTAGTGATAAATATGATTTTGTAAAATATTAAACAAGTGTAAGTAGACGAAAGACAAGTTTGCTTAAACTTTGTAAAAGGATCGAAACTTTTCTTTATCAATAATATTGATGGATTTTCTTTATAAATACTAACACAAATACTATATTATTAAATCCAAACAAATTTTTTTTTATTACCATGGGCAACCTATTTTAAATATTTACAAATAGTTTTAAGACAATCAATCTAATGCATATAGAATTTTGAAATATATTTAGCAATTAAACTAATATATAAGAAAGTAAATGATAAACTTACGACTTTCCATCTGCAGTTTACACTCTTGCGTATCGTGAGGGTAAATCAGAAAGTTCATCGCGCACGATAATTTTAACGTTAACCTAAAAAGAAATTACTGTGTTATAATACACTTTTGGTAAGATCCATGTAAGAAAATATTAAATAATTAAATTCTACAGTCGCTTCTTTATAATTTGCGGCGCAATAATTCTTATTTTTCTTTTTCATCAATATTTTTATATATTTTGAATGTTTTTTCCGCTGTACACTCATGCAAAGAGTTTACATGTTTGATTCGCGTAGTAAATAAATAAATAAATAAATTCAAAAGTTGTACAGAATAGCGTGGCGTCATTAAAAAATCATAGTTCAGAATAATTTTTCAATTAAAATCTAGCATGCTTTACATTACACAAGGGGGTACGCACTTAACCATATACAAAATGGTCTTGTCCTTGTACAGCCAGAGATAGTGATTCGGTATGGTCATCGTCTGGAACGTCACGGATTTGGCATTCTTGAAGAACGAGTCTGGCCTCCACATCCGCTTCAGCCAGTCTACTTCTAGCAATCTTTGAAAATCAGATGGAAATCGATTAATAAGGAGGATTAGGCTGGAAGATTCTTTCGAAATAAATCGGGAACGTACCTATATTCGGACGTCATGTTCTCCGGAAGCCGCAGCCTATTGTCTTTCCACGTTTGCGCAAAGAAAATGTCGGCGGCGTACGTCTGTATGGTAACGAATATTAAAATTGTTTGAGGTGTAAGAGGATAAAGTATTTTTAATGTGAGATTCTAGGTATTTTCTTTATTCTTTTGATGTATAATCGATGGTAACGTATTCGTGTCATATACAGATTTCGTCATCATATGCACCCAAATTATATAGCAATAATTTTACAATGTTCTATCAAATTTATGACAGTTCATGCTTTAAACCCATCAAATATTGCAATGTATCTAATCGTTACTTTTCCAGTTCGCAAAAGAATAACAAATTAATGTCTGTTATCTAATTGAAAACCTGGACAAGGAAGGTTCCTTTTTACGATACTAATATATACTAGGAATATCTTAAAGGTCACATCTTCAGCTCAAACTTTCTGATATACTTCTGGATGTAAAAATATGAAGAATACTGCAAGTAAATCTTTACTTCCGAAAGTTTCGAACTATAGACAATTTTAACTTTATTTTTAAGATATGTTGAAAAAAATACCTCTTTTTCAGCTCTAAATTCGTATCATTGGAAAGAGTTAATATTTTTCAGTTCTCTAGTTTATTTTCTTTTTTGGAAGATTTTTCTTCATTGTATGATTTAGACTTCAAAAAGAGACATTTATTCAACGTTTCTTAAAAATGTCTATCACTTGAAGTACTTAGAAAGTTGAGATTTGCTATCACAGTATTGATTATACTTTTACATTCAGGAATATATCTGAAGATTTAAACCGATTTAAACCAATGGTACCATTGGCATTCAAAAGCAAAAAAAAAAAAAACTTTGGTTTCAAATTCATCGCGTTCTCGACAATTTACTAAATTAGCCAACTATAGACAATGAAACAAACGAACCATCGAGTTCTCGTCGATGGAATCGAGACCCATGACGGTCACGTGGAAGTACACCACCGTTGCCTGGCCGTCCTTCTTCGGCGGCCTCATTTTGTCGTAGAGCTTCGGGTCTTCCGGCAGCAGGTCGTAGAACTCCAGGCTTTTCCTGCAAACGATTCGTGGTTTTGTTTTTATCTTCGCCCACCGTTTCATCGCGCTCTTTGAGCGAAAAAAACGGTGCACAACTCGTGGGTTCGTTACTCCTTTTGCGCTTTGTTTTGCCGACGCGTTTGACGAGGGTTTTGAATGGATGCGAAAAATTTCTGTTCTGTTCAAGTAAAAGTAATTTGTTGGAAGGTGAGTGAGTCTCTCAGTAGGTATGACGAATCATCAGAATTTTTTTTTCTTTGATGATTGATAAGAAAATAGATAATTGCAAGCGCTTTTTACATCTTTTGGTTCAAGTAAAAGATCTCATTGAGTATTTTTGTCTCTCTTGCAACATTATAAGTCATTTTTTTTTATTGGATAAAATATGATGAAATCTTCGCGATCACAAACTGGCATTGCGCGGCAAGAGTACTATTTTCGGCAGACGCCCACGTGTTTTGAAACAGTCCGAACCTTGCCCCGTTGATTGCATAACTTCGTACCCGGAACAAAGTTACAATTGACCCTTTTTGAAGAGTTTGTCGTCTAAGAATGTAGCTTTTCAAGCGACTAACGACCCGTCCTCATTTTCTGGCACTCATGCAAAACAATGAGAGAATAGAATTTATTTTTCGTAATTTGTTTTGACGCGGTTTAATCCGTGGCTCTTATGCTTCACGAAAGCTACGTTAATTTATATTAGTAATAACTGGAAAGAACATTAACTTTTTACTAACCACCTATCGACATTATGTGATATATTAAGCAAAAAAAGAAAAAAAAGAGATCTAACTAGAAATCCTGTAACTACCTCAAAAGCGCACTGAAGTGCAGTAAAATAAACGCACTCACGGCACTCATCCAAGAACACACACGCAACCCCTCGCGCGAGAAACCGGAACCACGGAAACCCTCGACTTTACGCCTATATCAACGCGTTCGCTCAAGTTCGCTCGGCGGCGGCGCGCAAGGTTGGAGGAAATCTGCAAGGCGATCTCCCGACGTATTTACACGGCGGAGATTAATCTTGACCTATTTTTTGTCTTCTTGCGCCGCCGAAAATCGCGCCCAAGTGAGTGAGTTCGTCGTGCATTGATTTCTCGCGATGGCCCTCGCGCAGATTCGATGTCGCTGATGATTGCGAGATGGGCTGGACCCGAGGTTAAATTCATTTTTCGCAGGGAGAGCGTGGAATTTATTTTATGCATAAAAGAAGTAGTGAAATTTCAGTTGTTATGGTAGAACGTGGCAGCAAAATGTCATCGAAGCAGCGGGAGGATACATCGAACGATATTTGAGAGTGTAAAATTGACTTTCCCGCACGATATATGGCAAGAGTACAGTTTTAGGGTTGATTTTGAGAGAAATACTGTTTTAATTGTTTCTTCAAAAAGATTATTCATTTTTTAGGGTCCTAATTATAGATATTCAATGGGGAAATCGATACAGAATTTCTATCTACTCTTCCTCTTTAAACCTAATTATTAAATTGTGCAATACTGAGTAATCAGTTGATTGCTTTATCTTAATGAAAAACCGAGGTATAAATTCGCTTCTCTCGAAACATTAAAGAAATTTACGTTTCTTTTGAACTTTCTTTACAAAATGGAAGTCTTTGATGTTCGTGCTGGTTCATGAGTAAATTCATCATTGTACGCCACAGATCGGTACGAAGGTTAAGTATCTTTGTAATTAAATGAAGAATTATTCTTCTGAGATTACATTTAATGATCAACCTTATGAACGCGAAAACTTTTCGTCGCTCTGTAATCAAAGTAATTGATAAAATAATGATAACAAAAATTACGAAAAATAATTCGATTCAATATTGTTGTAGTTCTTCTTGAAAATCTTCACTGCTATATATATATATTGAATTAGTTATTGAATCGAATCGAAATGAATAGTATCAAAGTCATTAAAGAGAAAGTATTTGTTTAGATATCTACTAGCAGTTAACAGTATTTAATTAAAGCAAAGAAAGATGTTTTAGCAAAATTTTCGCCTTAGTAAACCATAAATAAGCATAATATACATCTTGTTATATACAGAACACAAATTGAAAATGAAAATTCTCGATTTTCCGATCCACAATATTGTAAATATATTTTCCATCAACTCTGGCTTTAATTATAAACCTACTAATGCAAAACGATTTAGTAAAGAATCTGACGACTTTCTAATCCAGCAATAAATTCTTTAATTCTACGATACGTAAAGACCTTACTTACGTTACCAGCTCACCCACGATATCCCGATTCCCGCGGTATAAACCTTTCCCCACCCTCCCGATCCACCCCGGCGAACCGATCTTCCCCGCAACATCGCTTAAAAAGGGCAATTACGCGTCCCCTACTCTCGCAGCCACTCTCGGGGTTCCCCACAACCCCATCGTGTCGCCTCGTCATCGTCTGCAAGCGCTTTTTTTGTTCGTCGTCCCCCTCGCTCCCGCGCGCATCAAAGCGAGTACTACACTCCTTACTGTGCGTCGGCGATCGCTGCGAGGAGTAGCAGCAGCAGCAGGGGGTGGTATCGTCGTCGCTCCCTCATCTTCTTCTTCTTCTTCTTTCGTTCTCCACCCTATATCAGCACATGCTCGTCGCGCGCGCGCGCGCACTTTTCTCGTCTCTTCTTCTTTCTTTTGTTTCACTGAGCTCCGCGGCAGCAGCCTTTGCACTGTCGACTTCTTCGTCTCGACGAAGGCATGACGGTTCCTTATCGCGAGCCGGCGTGCGCGCGCGCGCTGTCCGAAGGTGAGCCAGCGACTGAGCCAGCCCCGCGACGCGCCGCTGTCTCTTCTTCGCCTCGCGTCTTGTGTGCTGTACGCGCGCGCAGCCAGCGCTGGCTGGATTTTCTGCACGGACTGCAGAAATCCCAACGCGGAGAGGCTTGTTCCGAGAAGACGAGGAGTGGGGGAGGTGCTGCTGCTGGTAGTGGGGTAAGCGAGGACGTAAGTTCCTACCTGGTGGTAATGAAGATTCGACATCGACGAGACGAGTGAGAGATAGAGAGCGCTTGGGTGAGATATGAAGGTATGGTTTAATATTTAAAGAGCTGGTGCGTTGTGAGATCAAGTAATTATAATAGCTCTCCGCACGATAATTCTAAAGGTGGTTAGTAATTAGGAGGAAGTGTAATAATTAGATGGAAGATTTAATTTGCTTGGATTTTGAAGGCGCGGAGTGAATATAATTATGCTGTTAGCGTGCGCGTTGGCAATAAGCGCTGATGCTGAAGAATATATTGAACAGGCAAATTTTACACTAATTATAAACCCTAATCGTTGTTGTAGAACTTTATAATTACTTGAGTATATGTTTACTGTCGTGGTGAGACTTTAATTAATGAACTTTTGACGTCAATTTAATAAGCAAGGAGATACTATTATTGTACCACCGATTGATAACTCCTGTCCAAATGTTGACTCATAGATATCTTAGATTGCTTATAATATTATAAGCTTTTAACATGGTGTTGATATTCCTCACTATTGTCTTGTCTTGATTTTTTCCATCGAGGCATGTAGTGGTTCCTACAAATATTTAAAAAAAGAAACTTGAATTAAAATTCGTTTCTTGGTAATTGGACAAAAGGAATACGTGCTAACTAGTATATACATTCTTCAGACCCAACAATCCTGCAATCATAAGATCTAATATTTCAACCAACCAGCCCTAAGTCAATTTACATAACATTTTCCGATCCTCTCCGCGCTATTCCACCAAAGAATCGAGTCACCCGCAATACCGATCCTCCCAACGACGAGCCCGCCTCCATCTTCATTGACCTCGCGTAACTCAATAACACATCGATGCAGCCCGCAGCTCCCTCGCTGCCTCCTCCTCGAGAGCAGCTGTCTCTCGGTAACCTCGTTCCCCGGAAAAGGCCCGTGTGTCGCTGACGACGGTTAAAAGTGAAAATTCCTGCCAACACCGCGAGGGCAGGCGCACTCGACGAGAGAGACACTCTCGCGAGTAATCCCTCGCGGTGGGGTGGTACATGCCCTCGACCCTCCCGCGGAATTTGCTCGAATGCGGCAGAGTCGGAGAGGGCAAGAAAGAAAGAAAGAGAGGAGTAGGGCTTGGTGGCGCTGGGCAAGGTCCCGGGGCTTCGTCCTTTTGTTTCGCCGGAGACAGAGAGTAGGAGAGAATCTTCCCGGCGTTTCTTTTCTTTCCTCTCGATGCTGTCTGCATGCACGCGTGTGTACAACTGTGTTGAAGTGTGTGTGTGTGTGTGTGTGTGTGTGGGGAGGGGGAGAGAAGAGTCTCATGAGGGGGAAGGTGGGACGTGGCTGGTGTGCCCAAAGAGTGAATCGGTCGATATTCATTGGGGTGGCTTTATTTTGGGGTAATTAGATGGTGATTGGCTTTGCGGAGAGGGAGATTTTTCCTGCAGTTGCAATGATAATGTACATGGAACGAACTGTTTCGAGCGAAAATGTTAATTAGTTGTAGTTTAGTGTAGCAGTCCATGGTTAAGAGACAGAGTTTGAAGATCTAAGGATAAAGTAGTTAAAGTATTGAAGTGCTTTATTGATTACCTACGATAATTCTGAGAAATCGTATATAAATCGGAGAACGGAGCGGATGTTGTTGTTCTAACCTAAGACTTTTCTTCTTGCTATATTTCTTCTAGTTAATAATTCCTTAGTGTTCCTTACACTATGTACTCCTAGTGTTCCTTATACTTCTGTGTACTTATTATTATTGTTTTCTTATTTATTCATTTATTGCTGCGAATATATTATGTTCCAACATAATTATTAAATAACAAGTAGAATGATAAACGAGTTTAGTCGTTTTCATACATCAATTCTATGTGTAGCCGAAGGGCTACAAATAAATTTTTTCCATTTAGTTTACTATAAAAAATTAATATCCACCAAAAAAAATAATAAGTCAATAGTCAATATAAGTTTCAAACAAATCTGTTGTGGAAAAAAAATTATTGGACCAGTTTAACCTCACTGCATATCCATAATTTGCAATCTTTCACTTTTTATATTAATATAATTACATCAATAGCTATATAAACGAAAGCTTCTCACCCAAACCAAAATCACGACCGAAATCCGCGTTCAGGTCATAACTCCAACCCCTAGACACACACGTTCGCCAGCGACCGAACACCGAGCAGATTGGTGCACCAGCACCCGATGTGTATCGATCCTCCGTCCCCGCCGTCCCCCGCCTACGCGGCACAGCGGCGCAGAGATGGGGGAGGGGCTGGAAATTGTGCCGCGAATAGAAAGCCGCGGGCGCGCCTTCGAGTGGCCGGCCTCTCGAGGACGCGCGCGCACGAAAGAGAGAGAGAGATGCGCCTCGATGCATACGGCGATAAGGCGAAAGGCAGTTAGGTCAGCGAGGCTGGGTGGTTTTTTGTTTGTTGGTAGGTTGGTTCGGGGGTTGATTGAGGCTTGTGTGACGAGCTTGAGATATATCGTACTGGTGGGAATCAGTGGTATATGCATGGTTATAAGTTTTCGGAGGAGTCGAGAAATCAAACAAAATGCTTTGGTGAGGATCAATGTTGAACCGATTTTTCACGGTGTCGCGCTAATTCGTTAAATGTTTTTTTTTGCGTTAGTATAGTACTTTCGAAGTCATAGGCTCTATCCACGTAGATATTGGCTTTTCTCACACATTTATCACACCCTCGAAATAACAAAAATGAAAAAATTAATTTTTAACAAAATTGTAAATGGAGCATGAATGAAAATTTTCTATGAATATTCCTCATTGACATTCGTAAATGTAATTCATTTGTGAAACTGATGCCAAAAGAAAATGCAAGTGATGCGCGGTTATTCGAGGCAGTAGAAAAGGTTCGGTAAAGCGAGACGTATTCTTCATGCTCCGTGAGACAGATATACATACATGCAAACGCTTTCATCTCGCCTCGATTCCAATTATATCAAACGTCTCGTTTTAATTTTAGCTGTACTTCAGCATTTATTTCTGTGACGAGCCCCACGCGAGAAACTCAAATTTAGACCTGATATTCTATGGATGCGTCTAAATTTGACGTCTTCCGGACAGAAATAAAGTTTCTCGAGTGATCTTGAAACTTTGTGACAGAATCCGAAAAAGATTTCAAATGGAAAGTTAGATGGTCTGATATTCATTGTCGTAGAGTATGAGCTAAAGAAATATAATATTGATCCGAAGAATAAAGGGTACGTTGAGGAAAATAGTAAAAGATTAAACAAGTGTACTCTTTCCCCACTCAAAATCATCACAGTTCAAAGGGTTCCTCTCTGCAATTCAGACGATCTTTGCCTAACTTTCATCAAGTCTCAATTCTCAATATTTCATTAGTTTTATAAGTTATATCCCCATCAACAACCATGGAAACTTCATTTTTTATCACACTGAACGGTATATACCGTCATTTTGTTACTTTTTTGAGTGACCATATATTTTAATTCAATCCACTTGCAATTATACCACCACACCCATACTTTCATACAAAGTTGACCAAACCCTATCAGAATTTTATCTCGTGGACTATCTCCCTCTGTAACCATTCCCTTTCTTACATTATTATTACACCCATGGCTTCTGCTTTTTTTTCTTCGCGTATCGCTTCGACTCGCGCAGTTGATAATGATGATTCGCGCGTTATAATGCGATGGGGGGAGAGGGTGAAAGAGAGAAGAGAGAGAGGGAGAGAGTGTGGTTCTGGGTTAAGGGCTATTAGAGCGCGCGGTGCATGGCGGCTCGAGTGTCGATCATCAGCAGTTTTTTTCGCTGGGCAGGAGGCGCGGGGAAGGGGCAAAGCGAGAATGAGGGAAATTAAGATGCCTCGTGGTATGCTCTGCGATGCTAGCGAGATTTGTGGACACGTTGCTTGTGATTATTATAGTTCTGGTGAGTAAAGGTTTGTATATCGTTGTAAATTTTTAATGGTGACAGGTGTTTACTGTGTATCCAATGGAGAATAGGGGATAACGATGATGACAAAATTAATGTTTGCCAGTGAGATAATTAGAGAAGCTAAAAAGAAAGAGAAGAAAAAATTGCGCCAAGTACATTATACTTGAATGTACAAGCTCCGATGTACCCTTGATTATCGTGATTGCATTTTTCGAATTATTAAGGTAGGATATAGTATTATTTTTTTTTTTTTAATTGAATAACTACAGTGAAACTTTGATTGTCAAAATTAGATTTTTAAATATTTAAATGACTTCGATACAAGTCGACATAAGTAATATTTTTAATTAATGACTTCGATAGCTTTAAAAATCATTCTAAAATATTCAATTCTCCTTTCACAGTAATTATATTGTCAATGAAATAACGATCTTGGGAATTATACCTTTGATCAAATTATGTTGGAGATCAGAAAGGACGTCAAGAATCTGAAATAAAAAATAATGTAAAGGATCCACTCGTGAATATCAAGTGACGTAAAAAACACTTTGAAGTACCTAGAAATAATAAAAATAATCAATCTCAATTAAAATTCCGACACTTATGATAAAGCAATAATATGGAATACCAATTTGAATCAATGCTAATATTGTAAATTATGTAATGTATTGCACTTTATACATTTTCGTTGTTTATATCTATCCACGTATAGGCAACGATAAACAAATACAGTAAAAACATAATCCTAATTATAAATCGAATGCATATATTTTACTTCTTCTTTCCGAAAATCTGCAGATTTTCACGATTTCCATGCCCACGTCAGAGCTTTTCAATACGTCATCTGCGCATATTTTTAAACAACTTCGCCTCGAAATGGCCTGACGAGTGCGCGCGATAAAAGTCTCGCGAAAGTGCTGCCTGCGCGCGCGCAACCGCCGAGATTTTTTCGGCGTAGCCGGGGAAACACTCCGATGGCTCTTCTCTTGGACTTTTGCACCTTCTCGAGTGTTCTCCCGAAAAGAGCTACGTAACGGTATTCGTTAATGATTATAGAAGTAAAAGAAAGAAATCGAAATATCTCGGTTATAAAATGTTTATAAATGAAGCTTGTAAATAAATGTTTGCGTATATATATATATATATGCTCTGAAAACGAAGATTTTGTCTTTGTTTGACGAAAAAGAAAATGCCGATAGCTCTATAATAAACTCAATTTCAAGTCTTATTTGTTTGTATCAACATTTTATATCTATTTACCGGTACCATTACTTCAACGATGTTTACTTCAAATAACATATAAGCTTGAATGTTTTCTAAACCAACTTTAAAAAATCAGTCAGCAGTCTCCCACGACCATGTTTCCATTAAAAATCGACAATTAATTCTAAAGTATATGTATTCCAATGAACCAACGATCTCACCAAAGCTCCCAGCCGACCTCAAAAAAAGTGCCTTCTTACGCGCAGCCGCGCGAAGGAACCACCTCCAGCCGTAGAGCCAGGCTGGCTGGCTGCCCCCTCAACTCCCACCCCCGCAGCCAGGGCGACTAGAGTGATTTCAACGCGAAGTAGACTCTGACGTAAGTGCGCCGCCGCCGCCGCCGCCGCTGCGTTTCTTCTCTCTGCAGGCGACAATGACGGGCAATTTCTTCGATATTCGACAATGCCGCATTAATTGCGCCGGGTGAGCGAGGCTGCCGCAGTCTGCGCCTTTTCGCGGTTCGGTGGGATGGGGCTATTTTTAGCGGCGCCGTCGGACGAGCGCAATTTGAGAGATGCGATTGTATAGGGGCTGGTAGGTATATAAGTGATCGTGGAACCGGGTGAGATTTTATGTGGTCAGAGTAGAAGGTTGGATTATATGACATTTTTTTGGTTGAAATATGGTCGTACAGATCAAATGTTATGATAGATAAAATATAAGATAACACTGCTGTTGTTCAGTGTTATTTATTCGTGACTTTTACTATACTTGTTATCCCGCGCAAAAAAATGAAGACTGGCCAATATATCTCCATATCGCTCTCCGTTCCGTTTTCCCATACTGTGGGACGACGTATGGCCCATGTATGTTCGACGAAACAATTCTATTGGGCATGTACTGTAACTGTAAAATTAAAAAAAAAAAGAAAAAATTCTCTGAGTGGGTTCGACTTTCGAACCTTTGTTTAGTAAAAATGTTTATATCAAAGGATTGAATAATGGATGTTGTATGTTGTAATCTGATACGAATGATCACGTTCTTCAAGTATTAACCTCCATTTGATCCTTCGATATAAACATTTTTACTAAATAGCTCAGTCGGTAGCGAGCAAGTCTAATCATTCAAAGGTTCGAGGGTCGAATCCACTCAAAGAATTTTTTTTTTAGTTTTACAGTTACAGCACATGCCCAATAGAATTATTTTGACCTATGCATGGGCCATACATCCCACTACAGTATGGGAAATGGGATATATCCCATATATTGCCCACTTTCCGAGCAAGATATCGGCCAGTCTACATTTTTGTTGCGCGCGACAGGTTTGACAAAAAAATTATCTTAACATTGACAATCTAATTTATAACCATTAAAGATTTAAGTAACGTTGAGATTAAGTACTGAATGTCGCATATTTTTATTTATACATAAATTACACAATGGATGAAAATCGGTCCCAAACGATGCAACCCATTAAAAATTTTCTCCTTTTGGCCAGCTTTTTAATATAAATGGAACAACTTTCGTGGTTTCTCTGAATGAAAGACAAAACGATAATTAAATGCTCTACAATAAGTACTCTATTTCTTCCTAATAATTACACTACAAACACCAAACTCTTTTCTCATCGCAAACCAAACCCAACGAAGAAAAATCCTGCATTTATTGCAAACTCAAAAGGCAAACCACAATCCCAGCCCCCCAACGGACATCACGTACAATCCCGAACGCGTAACGTATATGCAACGAACGCGGCACGGCAATCAGGTCACATCGCGCGGGGCCTTCGCGCTTCCGGCGCCCTTCTCTCTCTCTCTCTCTCTCTCTCTCCCGATAACAAGCTACGGCAGCTGTACCGCGGTGCCGTCACGCGCTTCGAGGGGCCGTTATCCCCTCGAGGGCGCGCGGCAGAAGTGCCGAAGAGAGAGAGAGAGAGAGAGAGAGAGGAGGCATCGAGTGGATTTTTTTCGGGAATTCGAGGGGTCTAATGGAGTGCGCCGCGACTCGATGCGGTCGAAAGTTGCAAAATCGTGAATGATTTTGCGGAGAGGTTGGTTTGTAGAAGGATGACGGCTGGAGTGTTATGGCCAACGATATATAATAGTTATGGTTTTGCTGAGGTTACGGGTTGGTATCATCAGATGTTTCCTATACGCCTAAAAGTAGAAGACTCCAGCTTGATTGCGTAAATTACACTTGATTTATTAATAATATGCAAAATGTGGAAAAAAATTACCATCGAAAAAGAAAAGTGTGAAAAAATTCCTTATAACCAGATTGTTATGAGACTACTTTTAGGCCAACCTTTTCTCATATGGAACAAAATTTATCCTTAGTCAAAAAAAAATAAATAAATAAATAAATCATACCTTTCTGAACATTATATTCTTGATAAAACAAATTCATAAAGATATAACCCTTGACTTTACAAGACGCACATTATATTGGTATAAAATTGTCATCACCAACGGTTACATCTAATATTAGTCGTCATTACATTACGAGTGCATAAATTAAGAATAATCAAGTTAAAATTAGCAAAACAGAAGGGGTTAAGCACTTTGACGCTTGCCCGAAGTAGATAAGACCAGTGCTGGGTCAGCCGGGCGCAAGCGCAAGCGCGCGATCGCCTCGCGGCTGACGTGCTCCACTTTATTGTGCCTTTTTAAAGCCTAGGCCTGCATTTCTCATGCCAAAAAAAAAAATAACAGTTTGGTAAAAGAAAGAATAAAGAAGAGAGTCATCCTATACATCGCACCGGTTTTTTTAATGCAATTTCTATACCCCTTCGTTTACCAGAAGAGAGAGCTCCCCATTCGCCACTCGAAACATCGCCCGCGTCCACTGATTGGCCGATTTTCTATAATACACCGCTGATTCGCCATTCAGCTAATGCACTTAGGTCATACCGAAAGCGGCGGCCCCATTGTTTTGTTTACCAGGCCCCCGACAACTCGGTGTTCGAGTGTACATGTATATAGACGAGCAATTAGACGCGATTCAGAGGCGAGGCGCGCGCGCGCGCAATCGTTTACCGCGCGTTTGCGTCAACGCCGAGATCCACTGACGTCAGTGCAGCGCACGGGTATATAATCAGATAGAATCGGCCACTCGAGAGAAAGAGCGAGAGAGAGAGAGAGAGGGAGAGAAGATCTCGAGACCTTTTCGCGGGATTTATCGTGGTGGGGTTGCCGAGGGAGAAATAGATCGCTTCGTGCGGTAAAATTAGACTGGAGGTGGGGCTGGATGTGAGCGTGCGTGTGGTAAGAAAGACTTTTTTTCTTCTTCAAATTTAAATGAACGCGGAGAAATATATTTAGTCGTTGGTTATTTTTGTTCTGAAGTTTTGGAACGATAGTTTAGATTGTAAGTATATCGTAATAAATTGTTTAGATGCTTCTTAATTGATTTCCAATCGGAATAACCATGATGATGGTTTGCACAATTGATTTATTATGTAATTTTGTAAAGAAACTCATACTTTTTCAAAAGATCGGTACTATTTTCAGGACCTATCAGGATAAATTAAATTATATCTTATTTAGGCAAATATATATTTTTCATTGTTACACGGAATTTATTCACTTAATTCTATTGATTAGAAAGTCGACCTCCCCCCCCACAGACTAATTAAGAATTGATACAATCTTTTTTTCTTATCTATAATTGTAAGAATTCCAGATATTTAACAATTCCGTCATAATTATTTATTATTGCTATATCGCGTATTGCTTTTTTCCTCATTATCATTTATCTTTTATATTGCATTTAGCTATATCGTAATTCCAAAGGAGGATAATTAAAATTACCTCAAAACTCGAGTCAAACCGAGCATTTCGAGCTTGATTTAAACACTTTCGACCTTCCAATTTTAAACTTATTTAATTCCTCTTAATACATCTTCAATGTCAGAATTATCCTGCCCTTCATATCTCCACACACGCCCTCATCCCTAAGTTTCAAAACCCCCGTGACTCCCATTATATATATATAATATCCACCCTCCGACCAGGTCAAAATTAAATTCGCGTATAAGCTCGAACCGACGACATCGTGTACCCCCGGCCCCTCTTGCAGAGCGTCGGAACGGGGCCGCGGTGGATTTTCGCGCGCGTCAGCTCTTGGCGATCATCACAGCAGCAGCAGGACAAGAAAGGCGGACGCGCCAAGAGGAGAGTCGATAGAGACGTACCGGGAGCAAGAGGTGATGAGAGGAAGAGGGAGAGAGAGAGAGAGAAGTGGCGGAGAGGTACGTGCGGATGCGTAAGGCGCGGTAATCGTCGCTGCTTTTCCGATGGCGCGGACTAGGGGAGAAAAGAGTGTCTCGTGTGGGAGGGGAGAAAAAGAGCTTTGTCGGGGGCTGGCAAGAGTAGTATGGGGTGAAGAAGGGTGCTTTATGCACATTTTATAAGTTAGGGTTGTTCGTGCGGTTTTGTTATGCTGATAGTGTCATTGGTTTTGCGTAGGTGATGGTGAAAGTCCAAATAGATTAAAAATTGTGGAACTATTATAGTATATTAAAGTAACTATTAAAGTATCCAATTCGTATCAGTATTTCTTCAGTTATTCGAGTACTTCATTGGCTAAAAGTATTTTTAACTTCCCATTGCTTCTATCGATTGATATCTATTGTTTTGATCCATCGAATCTATATCTATTAAATTTCTTATATTAAAGTTCTCACATCCCACTTGTTGGTTTGTCCTACCATTTCGCTACAGGTCCAGGGTGACCAGATAGCGACCTTTTGTAACCTTTTCACTCACATGTAAGTGACGTCACGTTCTATATGAGATCGAGTCAGACAAAGAATCGACGTGACCGATCTGAACCGGTCACCAACTGATGAATTGGTACGTCTCGCGTGGATCATCTGCAAATTGGTACGTCTAAAGCATTCATGCATCTGATGTATCGATCCGCTATTCTAAACTTTCTTATAAATGTTAAACCGACCAAGTGAGCGACCTACAATTATTGCTAGTTCAATATTAATCTCAGTATTTAGCTGCGACTATATTCAGATTTTCAATTAATTATTACTTGGATGAATACTTACCGAGTATGCTACAATAAACTAATACTAGGTGTCTTTTGTATACTTGGCGTTCACAACCAACTAAAAAAAAACGAAGCTGGATAACTAATTTGATATCTATAGTTAATTCACAATTATGGACGTCTACAAAACTATAAGAATAAACACTCAATTATTGAAAATTCTCTAAGGCATAGCGTTGCAACAGTAATAATATCCATCGCCCAAGAAAGGACACATCGGTACCTAAACTGGATGAAAAACTGTTCACGTTTCTGGAATTATTCCGATACTATGTCACACTTACCTTATTCCCCTTCTATCTAAATCGAATTCTAATCGCTTTTCTTCGCATCATATAACTGCTCGCACATATCCCATTACCATCCACGCCGTCGGTAGGTACCTTACCCCATTACACCCAGAAGAACCGGGCAGTCCCTTAACTCCGTGCGCGTATACGCGAGAGCGTGTGAGAGGGAAGGTCCGGGTTTCGAGGCTACGGCACCGCACCACCGCGCGATGCACGATAAGCACGCTCGCTCTTCTTTCCCTCTGACCTGACACACACACACACACACATACACACGTGTGCTAGCGACTTATCCTCTTCAGCCTCTCTCTCTCTCTCTCTCACTCTCTCGTGTTCTCGTTCCGCGCGCCCCCTACCACCGGGAACAACTCCTCTCTCTCGCTCGCGCTACTATTTTTGGACGCGCCAATGGCGCATCGACGACAAATTGGACGTTTGCCGACGTAGGCGCAAGCGAGCGAGCTAAGCGACTTTCTATTTTGGCGACGGCAAAGAGGAAAGGGAGAGTAGGGGATAGGGAGGTGGTAGTTCAGGTATTTTCTTCTTTTTCCTTTCCTTTTTTTTCTTCTTCTTCTTTATTTTATTTTGAGGGATGCAGCGCTGCAGCGGCGCAAGGTCTCTAGAGCAGGTGTTGAACTGCGACGCGAGAGGTGAGAGGCGCGCAGAGGCGGAGGATGATAGAGAGTGGCGCGCGCGCGCGCGCACGCGAACGATTGCCGTGGTATTGATTTTATTTGGGTAAATAGCGGTGGTGCGAATTTTTTATTTTTGGTTGCTGGGTGAGATTGCGGGTATCCTGGGGTTCAGTTGATGGAGGGGAAAAGGGTTGCCAGAAAATCACTGATTAGGATTGTGGATCAAACCCCTCGCTAGTTTTTTCTTTTGCATTTATTTTAATGATGCATACAGTTAAATACAGGTATTGTCTGATTGCCGATGAGAATTTGGCTATTTATCAGACTTTCGGAACATTAAGAGGTAATACATTTAACATTTGGAATAGATTTTTAATTTTTGTAAGCTGAAACTAATAATATGTATACTTTTGTACATATGTGGGGAATAATACTATATTGCTTCCTCAAAGGGGAAGCTTTGTAATGGTGAAAATAATTTTTCAAACAAAAAATATTTAAAAACATATTTTAAGACTTTTGACACAAAAATCCGTCGTTTTTGAGAAAAAAAATGTTCGTGTCTGTATGTGTATGTACCGGCTATAACTTTTGAACAAATTGACCGATTTTCATCGGGTAAAGCATAAGCTAAGAGAATAATCTCTTCGTTTCGATGGAGAATAGAGATAGCTTAACCTATTTTATTCATTTTTTCGTTTTTCTTTTGATTTATAACCAAAAAACGATTTTGAATTTTTCGTTTTTTTTTGATTTTTCAATTTTTATTTAAAGGTCGTCAAATTACCTACAATTTCTTTTTTTTTAAGTTTAATTATCTTTAGTCTGTCATTTGTTATTAAAGAAAATATGGTTTGAATTGAAATTTTGACCACTTATTACATTTGTTTGGGGCAATATTCGGCTAAAATTTCAAGTGATTATCTTCATTTGTTTCAGAGAAAAAAATTATTTTAGAAAAAAATTTTCGTTTTCGTTGGCGTAAAATTTAGCGATAAATATTAATATATTTGTTTGAAAAAAAAAGAAAAAAAGTTTTATTATTGAAATTTTTTAGCATTTTTTTTGTGAAAAATTTATTTTTAGAACTTCAATTGATTAAAAGGAATCGAAAAATTATTTTGAGGACGCTAAGTGCCAAAGAATTGGCAGCGGTTTTTAAATTGTGACTGATTATTTTCGAGTTTTTGAATTTTTTTTCTTCTTCAATTTATTGTTTATTTTATTGATATATAATAGAACGAGTCTCAAAAGATATTTTAAAGCATATATTTTAAAAGTACCCTCGCAAGTACAAGTTTATTGATTTAACTTACCGACTGTAGTGGCTGTGCTATGTTCCTTCGATAAGTGGCCGGAGGTACAGGAATATTATATATTTCTCGATTTCTCAAGAGATGGCGTTGAATGTCCGTTTTATATCATAAAATTTATTACATTTATATTTTTATTGTTCGGCGTTTTACAGTTAAATTAAAATTAAATTGTCTATTGATATTTTTTGTACAGTTGTTGACTTTTAGAAAGAATGCTTTGGTTTGTAAAACTATACTTTGGCCAGTTGAACAATTAATTTTGCTATGTAGACAAGTATTTGAACAACAGATACAAAAAATTATTTGGATTTTTCTTGTAGCCCATTATGGCCTTTTTTAGAAGGGACAAGGCCTCTTGATGTATGTAAAATAAAAAGAACTTACCCTTTTGAATCTTCTTATTTATTTTATCATATGTAGACAGTTTGATGACTCTGCATACTTTATATCAAGGGACATTGAAAACAGTCGGGGACGAGGAACACAGGATATAGAATAATTATAATAACAAAAACACAATGTACTTATGTAGGATAGATGACATTTATTTCATTATCTTGTAACTATTGATTTATGCTACTGACGCTATATTCGTATAGATTACCTACAATTATGTCAATAATTATGCATGAATTCAAAGATGCGTGAGTTGCGCGCGCGCTCATCTCCCCTGTCTCTCTCGTTCTCTCGTTCTCTCTCTCTCTCTCTCCCACCCTCGCCGGAGTCCTACGACATCCCTCAATCACTCATCCCATATCATCTCTCGAGTCTCGCAATGATTGTATACGTAACGACAAAATAAACGAAGCGATTGCACGTACAGCACAACACGATCGACGATCGCGAGAGTATAACGCTGGACGTAAATATCGAGGTCTGCCCCGACTCCATCTTGTCGTATATATCTTCGGGC
This sequence comes from Torymus sinensis, assembly GCA_030522985.1. NCBI lineage: Eukaryota > Metazoa > Arthropoda > Insecta > Hymenoptera > Torymidae > Torymus > Torymus sinensis. The sequence goes on along the minus strand of JAPYZP010000257.1, from coordinate 41,162 downwards.
GTCGGACATTTTGTCGTCGCGATCGTTGATCGGTATGGTATCTATTCTCTCACTGTTTCTTTTTTCTCGCGCGCTGGTTGTGATGTACATCTCGTTTGCCGCTTTGAAATTGCATGCAGACTCACTCTTACAATTTTACAATGAAAAAGTTTGCTCTTTTTTTTCTCTCTGCGCCCGTCCTAACCTCACAACCCCCCCCCCCGTTCTCCATCCTAATTTTCGATAATGGCGAAGAGAGCGCTGCTTACCGTCCGTCGTCTGTACGTGAAGTGTGTGTGTGTGTATGTCCCTCCTTCGTACCGATATGCTTCATCAATAAAGCAGATATTCTTTTTTTTCTTTTGGAAACGCAGAGAAAATTAAAATTGTACAGTGTTTCGTCATGACCGAAGGAGTGTTCTTTTATTTTCTTCTTTGTAACAAAGACACGTGAAAGAGCGTCGACTGAATAATGCATAATTTACGTTCCTCTGAATTTGCGACGTATAGGTTGGTGTTCGTTCTTCGTTTGTTCTTTTTCATTCTTAGAATATCAAAAGAGAAACTTACAAAGTAAAGAGCTAAAAGTAAGTAAATTCCAAATATTACACATTACTCAGTCTACAGTGATTGATTCTCGGATCCCCGTTATAAAGTTCTATATTAGTAGCATCATACTTTCCTCGACCTAACCTCCTTACAACCTATCGTAGTTTTAAAATTATAATAAATCGATATTTATCCATTAATTCATATATATATATATATATATATATAATTAATATTATACTTTTTTCCGCATTTGGTACGAAGGAACATGAGACGGGGATACACCCCGAACATGAGTCCGATCGACGCGATCGATCATCTCGGTGGAATTGCATCGTGTTGCACCGCCACATCTGGACCTTTACGTTTCGTTTTCGTAAGATAAACATAAAAATAATAATAATAATAATAAAATTTTCTCACATCATGCGGAGCTTTAGCGCAGCAAATCCCGTCTTTTAGTGACTGTATCAGGGGACTTTGTCCTTCACGCTTTTTTTTAATACCTTTTTAATGCCCCCAAACAGTGGAACTTGGCAAAAAGTAATGTGTAGGGAAAACCGTGACGTCCGATAAAAAAAAAGAACGATTGCCATTGACAATTGCACGATAAGTATATTAGCTAATGTTTAAGCTCAGCTGAGCTAGAAGTAAATATTGTTCAATTTTCTTGTAATTTGAAAAATAATATCTTTCACATAATCGATGTATAATCAAACGTAAAATGCACTTTGCTTGTGACAGTGTTTCGACTTTGAAATATACATATTATACATATATATATATAAAAGATCACATAGAATTTTGTAGAAAATAATCACTAATTAAAAGGTTCAAGAGAGGTTCATTCCTATCTTACCAATAAATTAATTAAAAGAGATCACACTAAAAATTAATTAAAAAAGAAATCTTACTGTTAATAATACATTTTATCGGATGTGACTTGCGTGAAAATAATTACTCTTTGCCAAGTCTCATCCAAAGCTGAAACTCGCATTGTGCTCCGATTCCACTTGAGTATACAATCGAACTACAGATTAAACGACAAAGGTAAATAAATATATTCTTTTCTCTCGAGGTTGATGCGACGATCATAAACTCTAATTAAAAATTACTATTACAATACGCAATTGTGAATCATATAATTATGATACTTTCGATAAAATCGTCGAATGTGTCTGTGTGTACAATATGTGTGTTCGTGAGGTCCCGTATGCGGGCGCGCGCGTATGTATACAATATAAAATTTTTAAATTTCGCGCGCTTTTTTCACACTACCCCCCCAGCGCGTTGAATCATCGAATCGCCCTATCTAGAAAGAAACTTAATACTCTGACAATCGCAATATAGATTTTGATTGACTATCTTACAATGAAAGAAAAAAGAAGAGACGAAATGAAAATATATATAGGGCACGAAATGTGCCTCCCGTCAAAAATTCCCAGCTCTGCCTCTTTCATATAGGATAACGAAACTGAAGGAATAATTATTAAAATATAGTTAAAAATCTTACATGTGAGGAGCGAAAATTGCACATTTCTGTAACATTATTATTAGAAGTATTAGTAGTATTTATAGTTATCTTTCTACTAATTATTATTATTAATATTGTTATTAATATTAATTAGTCATAAACGATGCCTTCTTGTTTCCCAAATCACAGTATTATAATGTACCATTTTCGAAAGCAGGAAGGCATCATTCGTTTATTTTAAATATATTCGTTTCACTTTCATTCTTTAAATTATCCACTTTAGATTAAATATTTTTATCTCTAACGTAATAATAAGGTATTTCGTATAAAAGTATCTGCAGAGGATAAATTTCTAAAATTTTGACAAAAAAAATAATATACATAACACAAATCTATACATATACGCATAAATATAAATTTAATACACGAAGAAACGTAAAATAGTAACTTTCCCATACTGCACAGGAAACAAACAAAAAAAAAAAGGAATAGTTTCCACTGGAAATTTTCAACGGGATCGTCACGCTTTACATGTGTACATTTATATACCAGTGGTACCACGCGCGCCATTTTTTGTCTTTTTCTCCTTAAATATCGCTTATACCATTATCGAAATTGTCTAGTGCAATATATTTCACTCACTGGCCAACCTGCTTGTCAAAACGCACGTCAATCGCGGAGTTGATTCGGCCCCCGTCGTCTCGTCTCGCATAAGCTAAAAACTTCTCGCACAACTCCACTCATAAAAACTTTGTTCAATCGATAATCTTCTTTTACAAAAACAAATATCCTCTTACCCGTTCGATAATATAGAAAACTTGATTTCTCGCCCGAAATTTCAAGTAAAAATTACTTAAAAGCTATCTGACTTAACGGAAAATCATGTCTGCTTAAGTTTAAAATTAATTTATATAAGTAGAATTTGCTTAATTTGCTTACAAGTTACAAGTTTACCTCTCCAAGTAATTTTTACTTAAAAATTTTTTTTTCTCCGCATATAATCTATCTATTCAGCTTCGATTAGCCTTTGTTTGCAAATAAATCGACTTTTAGAAATCCAACATGAAAATTAACCATACTCTCAATCACATATAGAATGATTTCACTGATATACAATCGAATAAAGATACATATACATTCATTGAACGGCTCTCTGGATTTAAAAATATCATTCACTAAAACTCCGACTGTTAAAAGTCAACTCTACTCGAAAGTCGAGGTTTAGGAATCACTGCAGATGGCGAATCGATCACCTCACTCGCGACAAGTCATATAGTTAGTATTCAAGAGGATCTTTATACAACTTTTTATAGGTTATGCGAGGCGCGTGACAATTTTCGCGCCATCTGTAGTAATCTTTGGTAGAGAATTTCAAGTAGAGTTGATTTCGTGAATGATTATATTACGTACGTTTCATATCAATAATTCATACGTTTTCTTAAGTCCCTCAATCTTAAAAAAGAACCGCAATCTGCGCGACGTACGCCCTAATTAAAAACCTCGAAAGTCGGAAAAAAGTAAAGAAAAAGATGGCCTTTATATATATAAAAATCTTTTCTTTTTTCTTACTTTTTCGCGTATGTTTATTTTTCTCTTGTTTAATCCTTCATGTCAAAAAGTTCGAAGAAAACAACAATATGACAAATGACTTTTCCCTGTGTAAGTGTGCCTCTCTGGGGTGTATGTCTGTGTAAGTGTCATTATCCTTAACTCCTCTAAAGCTCTCTCGATTTGTCGCGAAAAGAAGGCCTAAGGAATGACTCTCTCGCTTTTTTGTGCACTCGATATATTATTTTCTTTTTTTTTCATCTCTCATTCTTTTAGAGCCATCGTCTCCACGACGACTCGGCCGGGAAGAGTAAGAAAGTTTTTTTTTCAGATTCTCTCTATTTTATTCTTTTCTATGTTCGCCCTGTTCTCTTCTCCCTTTCTGAGCTGTTTTCTTCTCTCCCATCCTCTCGCGCCACACTATTATCTCTTTCTCTTTCTCTCCCATTCTCTCAATCTTTGATCAAATCGCTAACCTCGCCGTGAGATTGTGAAATTTGGTCTCTCTCCGAGGTCACTACGACGGCTGGCCGTCGCGCGAATTATTGCATGTAAAAATCGGGGTGATCTGAGTCCTTCTCAAACCTCTTGGCCTCCTCCTGCATGCTCTCCTTGATTTTCAGTATGGCCGCCGACTCGTTCTGATCCTGCGAATCAACCAACACCAGGCCGGTTACAACAGCCGCCTTGCGGGCACCACACCTCTAGCTGCCGAACCTCGTGGCTCTATGAAGACTTTTTTTTTCATTTTCTTCGTACCAAGCACCAACGAGGTTCACACACGCCCCTTTCACTGTCTTCTTTTTTCTTTTTTTTTATTATCGAATGTCATAGCATTTTACCAAGATTGTGGGAACATGAAAAAGACCTAATTTACCGACAAAGTTAAGAGGTTATAGTTTGAATTAACATTTAATTAATATTTACATCAAATTGAAGATTATTAATTGAGTCAAATTTATTGATTTGAAATCACGACGCGAAAAATTAATTTAAAATTATATTTTATTTGAGCTGATTATTTATCATTGGGATGATTCGTTCTATAGAGAACTCATTTTGTAACATTTGTCGGTAATTTAGTCTCCATCTTGGTATAAATGTTATTGACAATGGTGTTGGAAGAGGAACTCAGTAATCAAAATTCTAATGAGTCCTATTACTACTTTTCAAAGCGTGAAATAATAAAGCTACTATCCACTAACAATACGATGTCCAAAATAATTACAAAGTGCAAGAATTTTTTCTGACTAACCATAATATGAAATGTTCATTGAAAATCTTTTATTTACTTTTCTGTAATTATTATTTCATATTTTTTAGTCATTAAAAATTTCTACAAATAAACCATCTATAAAGAGTGTATATATAATACATAAAATAATCACTTCAATAAATAATAAAAAAAAATTTGATAATTAAAAATATGGATAAAATAAAATTACCGTAGAAAACGAAAAATGATAGTGCCACTTTTACGTGGCATTTGAAAATTCTTGTTAAAAAGTGAAAATTTAAACACGTAAATAATAATAATCATAATAATAATAATAACTATTTCTACAAACTAAATGTGATACATGTTGTATAACAAGTCCTGCAATTAAGATGCTTATGAAACGTGGTTTCGTTTAACGAGAATTTTCGGTTCAGTGAAAAATGCATGAAACTCGTATTCCGTTCCAACACCGTTTCGATAATACACATATATATATTTATATACATATATATGTGTGTGTGTAGAATGTGAATTACGCAAGCGCAGTGCGGGCGGCTGTGCTTTGGCAGGGCTCGAAAGGAGACGCAAAATGCGCGTGCGACACTTGTGTGACAAGGATGAAAGTATAAAACAAGGATCGATTGGGATATGAAATAAAAGTGACTATATGTCTGAATAATAGGGTGCTCTGACCCACAACACATGGACGTCGGAATGAACTTGTGGCAAAAAAAGTTTGAAAAAAAATCTTGTAATTTGAACTAAAAAAATATATAATAACACAGAATAAAGAAAAAAAATATTTTTTTGCAAGCTCTTTCGCTCTCTCCCTTTCGTCTGCCCCCCGTGCACACACATACACTCACCTCGCGATTTTGTTATTATTAAAAGTTGATGATATAATCAAGCAAAAAATTATTAATTTATTATTAAATGGAAAAAGTATATGCATGATAGACTAGATTTTTTAATTCGCAAACAGTCCGCAATAATTTCTGAATTTTTTTTTTGTTATTACTTTTTGGCTCACGCATCCATGTGCTACAGGTCAGTACAGGCCAGTACTATATACAGCTACCAGAACCTTTTTCTTGTCATTACTTTTTAAACTTAATTGAAAATGATTTATTTTTTATATTTATTACCGTATAAGACCATTTTTCAGTTTCTTTACCGACTGATTGCTGGTCAGTCGGTAAAACAGTAAGTTGTCTTAACATGAAAAATGTTTGAATTATCTGTATACACGAGTAGTAGATATAGTAACATTGTAAAAAATGAATAATAAAAGACCGACAAAAAGGACCGGCAAATAATGATGTGTAAATAGTTCAGTAGCCAGCACCCTGTGGGTTTCGGTTCTTGATAAATAAAAATAAAAACTCAATAATCTCAGTGTAACAGGATTACATTTATTGTCTCGATCTCTTCCTTGGCATAAACATAATATTTCATATTTTTACGAGTCATATAGTGTATTTTACAACGTGAGAGTACTCAAATAAAATTAATTACGTAAAAAAAAAGCAACGATGAAGGTACCAAGGCGCGTATTTTTATAATGTGGGATGTACATTGCAAAAACTTTCATCCGGATAAAAAAAAATAAAGCTATATATTGAATAAAACGTGGCAAGAGTGAAACTGGCAAGATTTTTTTAACTCGAGAGCTTAATTAAAGTAGGTTCTCTGTCATTTTTCTATCCGACAACACGAACCTTGGAACCTGAAAGTATCTTCGGTATCGATTACACGATGCCAACGCGTTTTCAATCATAAAATTTACTTTGAGCATCATGTTCTGTTCATTTTTTCAGGTTATGTACGCGCACCAGCGGCAAGCTAAGCACACCTTTCTCCAAGAGTAGAATAATGTATATATATGATAAAAAAAAATTACACTCACTCACGCAAATCTACACACTCGCAAAAAAAGTCTTGAGCCTTATAAACCGTAAGCATTTGTACAAATAACAGCACCATAAAGTTACGAGGTTATGTGCGCGATGAAAGGAAAAAGCATGTAGATGGCGTGCCGCTGGCGCAGTCATACATTCATCATAAGGACGTTTTAAAACGTACTTTTTACGCGATTTACAAATTCATGTATATTCGTCGTCTTTATCATCATCATAATCGTCAATAATTATCATTGTCAGGCTATTTTCAAACATTAAAAGTAACTAATAGCAGCATAGCATAGTCCAGTACTGACCTATAACCACCTGCGGACGGATGGACTTCTTCGCTCAGTAAATTTTTGTACACATTTTGTTTTCAACTCAAGAAATCCTTCTCTAATGCATTCTAGGGACTTCGTTATTAGTGTCTTTTTACTTTTTTTTTTTAACTTATAGTATTAAATTATATTTAGGTTCAGTACTCATACTGTCTAAAACCTTACATCCGTACAAAAATAGTAACATTTTCTAAGAATAATAGTTTTAGTTTCCTACATGAAGAGCATTTAGCTCAATTTAAAAAAACGATTTTAAAAAAATTCATCGAGCGGCAAATCGTATTATACAGCTATTAAAACCACTGGCACTCAAAGAACACCGCAAACCGAATAAATATTATAGTAGGAACGAAATTCTAAACTCTACAACTAATTCTAATACTTTCGAATATTTCACTTTTAATTAAGTACATTAATTGTATATTAAAAGTCTTAATGGTATCCAAATTATTAATTTTTATGGGAAATATATACAAAATAATTTATAAAACACCATAGCAAAATTTAGAAAATTATAATAAATTGAAGATAAAATATCACTGTAATAAAATGCATCTTGTTGTTAATCTTGAATATAACAAAAAGCTGTTACGACGGTTTGCCATTCGATTCTTTTATAAAAATAAATTTAGAGCAAACGTATGCAGGAACTATATCAAACATTATTTTTGTTCCTTCCAGAGGACTTCAATTTTTCGTTTGGCAAGAATCGCGAAAATCGTTTAGAATAATAATCAAAAATATGGCTTTACTACTGAACAAACAAATCACACTTTAAGAAAGATTTTAAACAATAAAAAGTTGATTAGAAAACACTACGCGACCTAATCACAAGAGACTGGACACTCACAAGCAACAGCCTTTTCGTTTACCAGGCACCTTGAACTTATATCCTAAGTCTTTTCAAATAAATATAAATATTGTCTTAAATAAAGGCGAGCTAAAAACGATCTAAGCTAGTGACAAAAAAATTAACGCGAAATCTTAAATTATGACCCTTTTCAATCGTATAATACAAAATGATTTTGCTAATTAAATGTACAAAAATAAATTTTTACAGAAATTCGTTATAAAAGCTTGAAATTATTACTGTCATATCATACTGTTTTATGGACAAAAAAAATCGATAAGTTTATAATTTCATCTAATAAAATAGTATAACACAATTGAATAAATTGTATTTCCACAAGTACTATGATAAAAAATCAAAAAGGGCCCACAGAAAAATAAAAAAAAAATATAAAAACGATTATAATTAAATATAAAAGTTAAAACCTACTCTGCAACCTCATGAGTATTAGTGAAGCATAATACATAGTGCTGTATGGCGATAGTGGCAAATTAAGTAATTGTAAAATTGATAAAAATATTCCTGCACAGTAAAAAAATGACTTAATCTAACCTAAATTTAAAGCAATTCAGTGTGCCTGACAACAAATGCAATTACTATTATGACACGTGATTCTTTCACTTCATTGTTAAATCGAAAACGCGAAAACGATCATTCTAAATATCAACGATTATCACTGGTCTTTTTATTCATTTTTACTTTCAGTTCATATTTTGTGTACGGATTCAGAAGGGGACTTGGACCGTTTTTCTCTTATACTCGTTATATCCCTCACTTTCTGTTAGTGATCCTCAAATTTTTCATTGTTCCTCCGCAAGTTGCGTCCTGGTTGCGATTCATTTAAAAAAACTGTCGACAATAGAGAACATGCAATTTAGGCAATTAAAAACTCTTAGTACGAGGTCAAAAATACGATAGGTTTTTAAATCTTATTCAAAAGAAGAAAATGCGATATTCACTGCTACACCCCACAAAAGCCGAAAAAATATTTTTAAAAGTCTTAAAAAAATATATATATATTAAAATCCACTGATATGAACAAAATTTGAAAGTGTTCAGTAATTCTATTTTACCGACAGTAACAAAATCTTTATTGATTATTCTCTAGTCGATAAAATGTAAAAACATTATAAGCAAGTTTTGGAACATTAATTATGAAACAATTCGTAATATTTTCTAGGAACCGTAATTTATTCTAACAGCAAACGTATTCTCGTTGTCGGTAAAACAGGAAAACTATTATATATTTTAAAGATTAAAATAGAATACTAAAAAAAAAATAAAATAAAATATTAAATTATACATTCATATTAGATTGCATAAAATAAGCGTTGCTTTAGCAAATTCCAAGAAAAATTGAAAAAGAAAATATATTTTATGGGTATTTTATAGCAAAGAGTCTCTTTCTTTCTACGAAACCAAAGATTACGAGATTGAAAGACCAGAACTTCTTGGAATTCATTATTGATTTTGAGGTTTTAGTGTTAATTTCAAGATATAAAATGTAACAGCAATAAGTTATTTTTGTACAGACATGTTAATTTCACCGAAATATGAGGCGAGGAAAAGCAACTGCGACACCGTATACCCAGCGATTATTTTCGCGACTCATCATTCGTCAATTCCCTTGACAAATATAAAACATACACCGAAAAATGGTGTAATTAAGACGAAATTGCGAACGTGCGGAGAAGCGTGAGAACGTAGCAGTCGCTAGTCGAGCTGAGCAAAGAAGAGAGCGAAGGCAGGGACCAAAATTAAACTACTACGAAACAAAAAGAATCAGGATCCAAATGAGATTAAAAACAAACAAAAAAAAAAAAGAAAAAAAAAATTAAACAACATATTTACAAATGCGTAAAACCAACGCGTTTTACTCGGTAATGTGTACTCCGCGCCGAGAGAGGGGCGTATCACAACAGGCCATCGATACTCACGTTTTCGCCGGGGCCGCCGAAGCCGCCCAGATTGTAGTCGCCCATGCCGCTACCGCTGTCCTCGCGCGGTGTGCCCGGGCCGCCGTTCGCCGGCGAGTTCTTCATCCCATCGAGGCCGTCACCGTTCAGCACTGGGCCCATCGTGTTGGGACCCATCGGGCCCATGGGACCGCCCTCCGGACCGCCGCTCATCGGGAAGTCCTGGAATTCGTATCAATATTAGTGAATAATTCATTTTGCTTAATTGATTCTTCATGAGGTTACAATGGCACACCATTTTACCCTCTTCTCTTTGGATTCCCGATTTTGTTCGCGACTATTATTTGAATTTATAAGCGGCTACACCTTCATATTATTTTCATTCACTTTGATTTCAATTTTCAGCAGTAAGTAAATAAAAGTAAGGTGACAAACGAATCAAGAAAATCGCATTCTCATGAGTCATTTGTATTCCCATTCGAATAAAATGAGTATAATCGAATCTATAAGTTATCCTTACGCCGGGCATATTTCCTCCAGGTACGGGTTTCATCATCGTGTACATATTCTCGCCGCCGCTATTACTGCTGTCCTGTGGGCTCGGCATTATCGGCGTTCCGGGTCCTGGCGGACCACTTGATCCTGGCGGTCCGCCATAGTTACCAGGCGAGGACGACGAATAGTTCATTGGCTGTAGATAATAAATTTCATTATAACATTACGTCGAATGTTTTCGTAGCTTTCTCTTGCAAAAGTAATGGACAATCAGGCATAATTAGATATAATTATGAAGAAAATTCACAGAAGATAACTCACCGTCGACGTGTTGGGTTGCCACTGTGGTCTGCCACCGGGTCCGGCCATGCTCATTGGTGGCATGCCCGCGCCGCCAGGTCCACCAGGCGCCAGATTACTGTTGGGTGGTGGTCCCCTCATACCTGGACCATAGGTTCCAGGTCCCATGGGTGGCATACCACCGGGTCCGGCCCTCGGGTGGTTCATTCGCGGGTTCATCGGATTCATGCCGGGCGAGCCTATAGCCGAAGGAAAACGATCTTATTACGAATGTCTGCAGACGGTGCGAGTTGATTAATTTTTTTCTGTCGTGACACGTGTGCGAGCAGCTACGCTCTCTATGTATAAAAAGTCTAAACACGATTGGTCTTTGCAGACGACTAGAAGTTACACACGGTGCGGCTTTTGCGGTTAATCACTTGTTTTTTTTTCTTTTGGAACAGAACAACATTGAGGTTTACGTAATGTAGGCAGAGCAAGATCGTTGGATTATGTTGTCCTAACGTGAAAAAATTTATTTGATTGAGATCCAATGGGGCTTAACGTTAAGCTTAGTCATAATAATAACGCTGTTTCGGTGATTTATAAGAATACTATCGTTTTTAGTGGTGTATGTATTATCCATTAGGCATCTATCTTGAAAATATCAGTCTAATTCGTAGGGGATTTGAACGGATTTAAATGTAATCCACATGGAATCAAACGGAATTCAACTGATATTTTTAGCAGTGACGAGACAATTAATCTTAGCTCCTAATACTTTCAAAGTTTCAAACTTCGATACATTTCAACCACATCAGTATAACAACAATTGATAAAATACGTAAACAATTACTACATCCATTAACATTAAAAACTAATCTTAAAATCCAGCGGTTTTACTCTGCTCGGACCAAAGACAAAAAGCCAAGCAAGTGAACTCAGTCATGCTGTGCAGCGGTGATCTTAAAGAGAAATAAATATGGTGCAAGGCAGGTGCATTATTAATCTAGTATGTATATATGAGGCAGATGCTTGACAGATAGGCTTAAGTAAAACAATAATTAAAAAAAAAACTGCGTTTGAGAGGGTCCGAAGCACTAATTCTACTCGACCGAACTCTGTGCTTGACGTCAAATGTAATATTGGAGTGGAAAGCGTTTTTGCATTTGTATATCACAATTTTTGTTAATCATGTCAACAAAATGTTATCATTAATACATTTTAATTGCTCATATATTTTTTAACCCTCGCTTTGTCTTCTCAGACTAGGAATTCAATAAAGCTTTTTGTTAGCAGTGATGTTTAAATAAACTTTCAGTAGTCTAGCAGGGCATTTGTTAGGGATGAATCACATCGGAAAACGTAAAATGGTGATTAAAAATAAAGGTGCAAACTACTAGTAGGTGATTTGGAAGGACACACTTAGAAAAGCGAGGGTTAAAGGTTTTCTACTTCTACGGGAGAGTCAAGAATGCAATTTGAAGTTGTGTGATGTGTAAGAAGGATCTGCTGTTCCGATTGTCCAGTAGAAATTTTGATAGCGAAAATATATTTATGAAGACGATTTTTGTAAAAATGACGTCTCGACAACACAAATGAAAACGTAAAATATTTACATGATTTCGTAAAAATTTTACGACAGCATAACCCAACCATGAAAAAATATATAAAGGAAATTTCGACGAAGAGTAATTTGTTGCCAAATCATGTCAGTTCGAGGCACGAATGAATGTTTCTCATGCTGTGTACGTAATAGAAAAGGTAACCGTAAAATTGAATCGCTTATGTGTTGCTGATTGTGCGACGAAGCCAGTGCGTTTTCTTGCAGGAGGGATGAGGTGACAAAGGCGAAATAAACAGTGAGGATATTGTGGCTCGATTAATGTCAAAAAAATTATCAAAAAAAGTGAGTGTGATAATAAGGCGACAAAAAGAGATAGAGAAAAAGAGAAAGAGAGTAAAAAAAAGGTGACGATTAGTGACTCAAGTGAAAAATAAAAGAGTAACTAAGAAATATTGAATGAAAGCCTGTTTTTTTTTCTAAGTCATGTCAATGTGATTCAATTTGCTGGGTTGCTTCCTACCTTGCCACCCTACAAATTCTCCAGCTTCGCCTGAGGAACACAAGAGCACACATTAGTACGGCAGGTAGGTAAGGTCAGATCAATCAATGGCGAATAACAAAAAGCCTAGTTATTTTATGCAGTGGCACAGTAAAAATTCTTTGCTTTTTGATACGCGAAAGACTTCAGATTAAATAGAACCTTTAAGCATATGAAACTCGGTACAATTAATATCTGATTTAATTCAAAAACTACAACTCAGATTCGATATTTAATTTTAACACATTTTATAGAAAAAACAGTTATATTCATATTCTGAGTGAGAAAAGTATATAAAAGTATATCACTAAGTATTATGTATTGTAAAAAATTTTGTAAAAAAGAAGCAAATGAACACCAAATCAACTGTAAAAATATACGCTTCGTTCAACACAGATTTTTACAGGAGTGAAAAAAAAATCAACTATTAGCAGTCAATCAATATACCAAAATTCAAAAATCTTTTGGAAAACTATTGATAAACTCAGAAGAATTAAAAAAAAAAAATACTGAAGAAAGTACCACTGTTTTATATTTGCCACTAGACAGTTCAAAAACCAGTCCACTCCACATCACAGCAATCCAATCCAAATTTAATAATACTTCCTCAATTAATATTGCTGTGTGGTTTTTGATACGCATGCGTCTATAATATAATGCCATTCTCCGTTTTACAACGCTTCTCAATGCCAAGAAAAACTCTGTTCAACAATCTACTATAAGCAATGACTCACCTTGTCTGGTCGGGTCCATACTGTTGGGCATCATCGGTTGACCTGGAGGCTGAAATTGAAAGATATTGTTTAGAATACTCAAAATTAAACCTCAGATATTTTTCACAAAAGCGTTAGTAACAATTTTGTTCGCAAATAAAATGTTTTAATCTTTGGTGCCAAACTTACCCCATTGAATTCATTTCCCATTTGTGGCATACGAACATTCGGCCGTGGTCCTGCGGGATATCTAGGTCCCATAAACTGTAACACAATAACCAATCAAATTAACCGTGATGTGAACTAAACTATTAGAATACAAACACCGCATTAAAGAGCAGATTTACTGTTTTATCAACCACCAAATAAAAAAGGCCATACAAGCATTATCAGATTTGCTCTTTGCGGCAATAAATCTGTTAGTAATTTGTCAACTACCGTTAATTTTAAGGTGATGTGCAGCCCCCCTGTTACCGGAAATGGCAGGAACCCGTTTTTCTCTTTTAATTTCGAATTTGGAGAAAAAACTCTTTGACACATTGTAGATATAGTAGTGGGATTTAAAGTGTCATGACCGAAGCAAGGCTGTAACCCATCTAAAACCTACAAGTGCAGAGAAACAAGGCAGTAAATTGCACTTCCCCCACTCCTCCATTTCACCATAAGAAACAACTTTTAGATTCGCCATGACACTTTAAATACCAAATGGATTACAACGTATCAAAAAGATTTTTTCTTACAATTGAAAATTGAATGGGTCGCTGCAATCGTCGGTAGCGGGTAGACCACGCATCACCTTAAGATATTTCTTTTGTTACGAAGCTACATTACTGAATTGAATAAGTAGTTATAAGTTTCTAATTAAATTTATCTTTTTTTACTGAACAAGTTACACTATGTTCGTAAAATAATCTTATAATTTTTTAATTATTTAAGCATTAGCAAAGTAAAAATGTCGCAATACGCTAAATGTGTAATAAATAAACTTTTTTTCTATAAAAATCATATTATAAACTCTTTTTACAATTATATTACAAAACGTAAAATCTATACTAATTGTATAATTATTGTATAATTAGATTGCTTATTAAGCTAATAAGCGTCATCGTTTTACCACAAAAAAAAATTTAATGCTTTTGGAAGGACCATCTTGTTCAAATTGTCGTTGTATGAAAAAAATATATACAAAAACAGTAAGTTTGTGATCGAATGAAAATATTATACATTTTTTAGCTAAGTATACATAATTTTAAATGTTATTTAGAGTTATTTTTAGTGGGTTACATTACAAACATTCACCTTAACACATTTCACTAGGAATTCAGACAAGATGGCAAATTTCCCATAACCAAGACAAAACAAAGGTAACAGCAACACAAAAACCAAATAACAAGTGTCACAATTAGTGTCGAAAAATAAAGGTAGTGAGACCAATCAGACAAGATAAAAGAGAGATTAAACAATAAATCACAAAGTAGAAACACAAGAAGAAAACAAGACCCATGATCGTGTCAGAAAAGCGACAAATTTCACTTCATGGATGCTGTAATGTAAGTAGTTCGCTTGTGATGCACGGTAGAATAAGTAGCTGGAAAGCATCGTACGTATCGTCGTCTGATAACTTTTTAAAAAGTACAATCGTTCGAGCAACAAACATCGAAACTTGGTTCAATAAAAAATTACTAACCACCGGTCGAAATTTACTTTTTTTTCCAGCATTTTACTTGTTTTTAACGAAAAATAGATAAAGCAGAGACCTACTGCTGCACTATATCATCGACCAATATCGCTGATTCGACACTTTCGGTGGGACATTCTCCACCGATAATATCATCAACCATCGGACAATCAATATTCCCGCAACGACGAGCTGTACGATGCTATAACAGCTGGAAAAAATGTACGAAAAAAAAATTTAAAAAAAAAGCAAAAAAAAAGTGAAACATGAACCAACAGTGACAGAAAGACAGAAACAATGGTATAGATATAAGGTGCACACACGATATTATGATTACCCGCGCGCGCGATACTGACACTATGTGAATGAGCGAGATGTGCGGTGTGCGTGTGCGTGTAATATAAATCGTTCGTTGTTATAATGCGGTGTGGATATGTTTCTCTTTTTTTTTCTTTCATGGCGAATGATTAGAGAGAGGCGCTTACCTGGGTGGACATCATCTGCGAGTGTGGGGGCGGGGGTGGCTGGGGGTGCTGGGGAGATGGCTGTGATGAGGGGTGTGTGGGCGGAGATGGTCGCATTGTCGAGTTGTTCTGCAACAAGCAACGCAAAACGCCGGACATGTAGGCAACACTGCGATCCGCAGGCAATAAACAAAAAATGACTGACGTATACGTAAAAAGAAAAGAGAGAGAGAGAAAGAGAGAGAGAGACGTGGACAGAGACCGAAGAGGTGGGCTGTCACAGTGTCGACCCCCTCTCCAAGCCTTACCCGCGGAGGCTATCCGGTCGCGATCGGTACTTTGACGCCATTTTCATATTAATTTTTGAAAATATATTATTTATTTAACAACGATGTATGAAATGAGCCGAGTTTTAGCTACATTATTCCCCCCCCCCTCCCCAAAAAAAGCGTAAAATTTTTTTAAAAATCAATATTTGGAACGTATTTCGCGTTAATAAAAAAATTTATGGTACGAATTTCCCGTTCGGCGTCGGAAATTTTGCAAAATGGCGTCAGGGCATCGTGAAAATGCGTCAGAGATTATACGGCGCGTAAAAGCTGCTGGATCCTGTGGTATGATTTCGATTGGTGCTGATATGTATGTACATGGATGAATACGCATATTTCGGACCAGAGAGGTTTCATAAGTAAAACGTCAAAATTTTACGCTTGATTTCGAATATTCGTGAATTTCACATATATTTTATATTAGTTAACGAAAGTATTTATTTATTTCCTCTTTGGTCCGTAGGTGATTTTGACGGTATTTATTCGTCTTCGCCTTTTTTTTAAACATTTTTAATGAATAAGTGCAATCGAAATGTTATTTTTGGATGACGGATAATTTTGGAGAAATATGAATTTGGAATTATATTTATGTATCTAAAAGACAAAAAATTGTTAAATTTGACGAAAATTTGAAAACTTTGTTGCTTGTTTGATACGTTATAAAGCGTAAGAATAATAACTTTTATGTATTAAGTCATTCTTCATCTTTTAACTTTTACGCTGTATAATCTTACACGAAAAATTCCTAACAAGGTGAAAAACTGAACGATAAAACTTGAAATGATCAGTAAAATCAGTAAATAAACCGAAATGAATAGCGTTCTGTATTAGAGTTTATGTTCACCTTATTTTGGAAATTAAACGCATAAAAAACTATATTTGCCAAGCTGTATTATATGCATAATACTGGTAGAAACCAATCATTGTTGAATATTTTTATTTCATGCAAAATTTTAAAACATTTAATATTTTGACCTTTTTCTAAAATATTTTTAAACATTTTTAAACAATTGATTTCTATCAGGCAAAAAAATTGTCTAGTTTTTGATTGATTTCTTCTTTCCCACTGATAAATGGCCGACAAGTTCTCGCTCATAATCGAAAATACGCATTTATAACCTACTTTTATATCATATTATATATTTTTGTAGAAAAATATTTATTACGTTTTTTGTAAATTGCAAGTCCCATAGACCACTTATGTATCTAGTCTACAGTCTAGGCAAGCTGTATTGAAGTTGAAAATGATTCATTACTGAATTTCATCCATCTAGAGTGACGTTGATCGAATTATACAAGTTTAGCATAATGTGAAAAGTCAATTAAATAATCGAGCATGAATTTTTCAGCAAAAGTATTAAAAGAACAATATGTTATTCGGAATAGTAAGAAACGAATTTTCAATGTTCTTCAATAATTTAGGTAATGTGTTTATGAAAACGTCAACCTTGATTAGTAAATTCAATTGATCGACGGTACACTTGTGCTAAAATTGTACGCTCTAAGACTATTTCTAACAATCATAGGTTGTGATGTACATCGGCGACAAGGACTTGCTAGCCCATAACAATAATGACATAATACACGAATGCACATAAATGTGTTAGATACATAACAGAGATTTTATAAGAGTACAAAACAGATTAGACAAGCAGTGAAGAGATTCAAGTAGACTTTTAATGAGAATTTCAATTAAACTTATCAGTTATTATTTAAATTTATATTCAAATTTTCAAGTTAACCATTTAAAGATTTGGATAAAAATTCTTCGTAGGACAGATGCATAATATGAAATAAAAATTTTCCATTGAAAAAAAGTTATGATGCTAATACAAAATATGAATGAAGATTAAGATTTAACAATCTTATTTGTACGAGAAAATGTGAAAGAAGTTTGAACGAATGCTCACTAAACAATCATTCTTCGGGGAACATTCAATATTTATTTTTTGTCATCGTGAGAGTTTTGGGATAGACAAGACATATACAGTCACAATTATTATTCCAGAAGCAAAAGCGTATCCATAGTATACATTCGAGGTAAATTGTGAAAGATAATTGCAGCAAAATTTATCGATTTTATGCATAAACTGATGATTCTTTGATTTTCGCGTTAAAACGTTATCGATCGCATTTAGCTTCACTGGTAAATTTTGCTACATTCTCCTTTATGATTTTGCCCTAGATTTTTACAATCTAAATGTTATATGAAGTATTTGTTCTTGTTAGTACAATTGGAAATTCTAACAGATGATTTAACTAAAGTTTAAATTTATGCCAAAGCTCTTTCGTTTAGTTTTTCTTTAATTTGCTTAGCTATTATAACTTTAGTTTTACACTAAAATTTTAGCTTTGAAAACGCAAGTATTTGTATTTACAAAGGTTTTTTGCTTTCACAATTCAAAGCTTGGCAGTAAATTTCAACAATAGGTTGATTGACACAGCGCACATAATCAGGGTATATATGTGTATATTTATATAAATCACGTGCATATTGAATTCGGGGATACTGACATTGATTCCTTGGACGTGTTTACAAAAAAGATATAAAAAAATCCTGTCAATCGATTCGAGGCCCTAAACGTGAATGTATAGTTCATATGTTCAGCACATATTATTGATTGAAAAAGTGAATCGATCTCCTTTTCAAGGCTTAGCGATAGACAATTCACTTATAAATTGTTAGCATAAAGATTCATTTTAAGTAAATATTTATTGAAGTGCAAGAAAATTTCGTTTTTAGAGCTTTCAACAGTTCAAAAATATACCTATTAATACCTTAATATATCGATATAGACCACGAAATTCGTCTTTAATACTTTAGCCATAATATTTATATCGATTTAAAATTCTATGCAAATGTGCACTTCACTTTTTCAATGCTGTAGGTCGCTATAATATGACAATAATTAAACGAAAAGAGACAATATGAATCATGAGACGCATGAGAGATGTTCTGTCGTTGTTGTCGAGGGAAGAAACATGGCTGACATAATCATATATATATGTATATATAAAATATGCAACGTGAATGGTGTATATATATAATACACGAGGTAATATAGAAAATGAGACGAGACTGACAGAGAGAAGAATATGTAGGTAAAAAAATTATGTATTTATATAGGCGCGTAGGAGAGCGGATAGAGAGAGAAGAGACTTACGCTGAAGAAGCCAGGTGGCATCGGACCGCCGGGCATGCCGTCGTTCGGTGGCATCTGTCCAAGCGGTGAAGGCGCCGGTCCGGCATTCTGTGAATAATAAATAGCAACAAAAGGGTTTTTTAGTTGAGAAAAATCGGACCTTTCCAACTATTATCTAAAGTGACCACTACGTTGGCATCCCGAAATTCACTAAGCCTCGCGCGCTGAGGCGGTTGGTGAATTTTGAGATCAACACACGTTCGAATGGCGACTCTATCAGCGCCGTTTTTTGCTAATATTTTTAACCAGGTAGCTTCGTGTTCGACGCAAATTTTGTTCTCGATTTATCATGCGAGGGATTTTCCAATTGCGAGTCGGCATTAACGAATATTTTTATTTATGGGTGGCACTAAACGGAACTTCCAAATGTAAAGAGGCGCTTTCAGGGTGCATAAGAATTTTGATCAAATCTCTCTGTGTGAAATGATATGGACTAAATAAAAGCCAATCTACAATAACAATGAAGTTAGTTCATGGCAACGAAATTTGCCAATTAGGTTTGGTAAAGTTTTGAGCACCTCTTTCCAAGACACATTTTGATTCTTTAGTTATCAAAGAATATACTCACGTGCGCAATTCCATTAACTCCATATCCACTGTTTACAAATCCCTAAAATAAAAAAAGTTCAGATTAGTTGAAGAATTCTTCACAAGTATTCTATTAAAATAGGAAAGAAATTTGCACATTATTTGTATAGCTAACTCTAAATTCAATTGTTTGATTGTTTTGTATTTCTGATAATTGAATTGATAATAAAATTCTGACTCACATAGTCGTGGAAAGCTTTGGCTTCGCTACTGTGCTCGCAAGAATCTCGGCGTTCAGGTGCTGCACAGTACAGGTCCCAGAATACACTGCAATATAAATGAATGCATTAATATATCGCTCAATCTTTACGCAACTCGAGATACAATAAATACAACAATGGAAAACTCACCACCACCAAGAGTGAAGAAACCCAGGAGGTTCTCCTAGTGTGATATTTTTCTCCCACCGAATCTGCAATGCACAAAATAATTCGTTAGAATCGATTGTAGCGACGATCAATAGAACTATTTAACGAGAGAAGCTTACCTCTGACAAGAATGTTTGTGCAGCTTTCTGTGCACCAATGTGTAACAGGTATTCATATACATATAAGGCCAATCTGTAACAAACAAGTAAATAATTATTAAACAAATTTTATTTTCTGAATATTAATATTTTAATAGTTTATTCTTTGCTATCGCTAGTTTGGCGGAGACTTCGTTTTCGGAGCATAGCATCGTGCAATTATTTTTATACAACTTATCAGCAGTTCATAATTATAGAAATCATAATTTCTCCTTCCCATTTATTTCTCCTTTTCATTAGAATAAAGTACGTTTGACGCTGTGCAAGTGTCATTGAGAATTTCATAAACAATCTTTTTTTTTTCTTTTCTTTCTAGTACATTTTCATCATTTTCAAGCTACTCCGAATTCACGAATAAACTTCGTTTTATGAATAATCTTAGTTATAAAAAGTTATTACGAATCATCTTAGTTTTTAAAAGACACTTTAGAGAAATTTCCAGTTCCTACGTAAGGCGAAAACGCCATAATTTTTCGATTCCGCCGTGGCTCCGGTGCGGGGCTCTTCCTATATCCGGCGCGACCGGCAGGTGTATATACGCAAAACGTATAAGCCCCCCGCGTGTGCGCGTGCAGCCTCCGCGCACAAAAATCCCGTCGCTGCGCTCGCCAGAGAAAATTCAATCGCGAGGCCCCGCGCGTACGTGTATACGTGTCTGGCGCATATACACAGACACACACACACACGCTCGCACGAAAGCGTAGAAGCTGGAAACGGCAGGAAGGTGGCGCGACTGTCGGCGAAGGGGGACAGGGCCGTTGCCGTGGATTTTTTTTCTCTTTCTCTCTCTGTCTTTTTTCCAGCTCCCCTTTCCGTCTCTCTCTCTCTCTCTTTCGTACGCTGGCTAGCTGGCTGGCTGGCTCTCTACACTCTGCCTTCCTCGTCATCGTCAGAGAAAGGCGGCGCCGGCCGAGAGAGGAAATAAGACGGAGCCGAGATGTTGCGGCGTGGGCTTAGGGAAGGAGAGAGAGAGAGAGACAGAGACAGAATGAGAGATAGAGACAGAGAGGGTCCCGGATCTGTTCAGGGGTGCTCAAACGCGTCCGCGGGATGATGATTCTTTCTTGGGATTCGCGTATGCACACGCACACGCGCGCATGTGTATGTATACGTCGTTGTGCGTTGTGAATATAGTGCGATGATAGATTGAGTGTTCGCGAGGAGAGTATATATACCGGTGTGGGGAATATATACGCGAGAGCGCAGTGGTTTCGGAGCACAAACCGTTTTGTATTTGGTGAAAAAAATGAATGGAAAAAGTTTGGCGTATTGGGAAAAATTGTTTTTCTTTTCATTTTCTTCTTTTTTTTTTAGAATTGAGAGGAAAAAATTTTAAAAAGTGTATTGAAGTCTGTCGCTGTTCGCTTGCGAATTTTTGACGGCACTGTACGCGCGCGTTGCGTCGGCGCGAGCGTCTCTCGTATTTACAAAAACGCCGGATCAACAAAATCGAATAATGGAGCTGGGATTGTTGTGGTTTATGCTCATTTTTAATGTAACGCATATCTTTTCAATTTACGAGCGTACTCAGATAAGTTTGATAAATTTTTCCGAGCTGGATTCGCTAAAAGATTTTAACTTCATTTAATTTGTATAATATAATGTACGGAAAAAGTTCTGAAAAGAAGTGTGAGATAGCTTTTTGACTCAAACATCGTTATTAAAAAAGGTTTAAAACCCCCTATATATTCAAATATTAAGAGGAGGTGTACACACAATTAAAAAAAACAAAAGAAATACAACTATAAAGAAAAATTTAATGTTCAGCATAAAATGTACGAAATTTCGTGCAAATTCAGACGTAGAAATTTTCGCTAGTTGTTAATATATTGTTTATTATTGTTTCGTTGCAAGGAAAGTGTTTTAATTCCAAAAATAAGCAAATTAAGGATGTTTACAAAAACTTTAGCTGTTCCAGTTTACAGAAATTTTTTTTTTTTTTAATTTTCTGGGTATTTGTTTATAAATTTTAGGGAAAATTTAGGGATATTTTTGAAAAATAAGAGAGACATGGTTTTCATAATAATATGCAAAAATCCAACGAGAAAAGGTATACGAAGATTCTATTTATTTATATCGATCGGGGCCTTTTAACGAGTATAGTGCACTCAGACAACTTTTGGCGAATTTAATTGCATCAAGCGACGTGCTGCAATTAGATTCCTTGTCCCAATTCGTGATGCTTTCCTAAAAAAATCTCTACCATCCGTCCCAACTTTTATCTCTAAAAAATTCTAAAAAATTTTTCTAATCTTTCTCGTCCAACTTCCCCTGACCCCTTCAAAAAAAAGACTCCTCATTACACATCCTCCCGGCACGACTAGCAACAACAAAACTTTGACCGATAAGCCATCGCTCCTCTCCCTCTCTCTCTCTCTCTTGCTCACCAGCACACGCGCCAACGTCACCGTCCTCGTCGCGAGCGCACGCGCGCACATAGCATCAGCTGAGCAACTCTACTCTACTCTCTTTTCGCGCGCGCGCGTGTCTCCTCCGGGGGTCAGCGCGCAGGACTTTGCTGAAGTAAAAAACGGCTGTTACTGCTGCTGTTGCTGCTGCAGCAGTGCTGGCGAGAAAGCGGGTTATATCCCCGTTCGTTCGTTCGTTCCTTCGTTCGTCGCGCGCTCTCGAAAAGAGAGAAGCCAGCGGCGCGTGGCACACTTCGATCGCGGAGGGAGAGAGAGAGAGAGACGAAATTAACGGGAGCGCGCCTCGAAAATCCCGCTCCGGAGTAGCGCTTTCGCTCTGTGTCTCGGCTGTGCGCTATGCTGCTCCTTTGTTCGACGCTCGGTGCAATTGTGTGTGTGTGTGTGTGTGTGCATGAGCGAGCGAGTGAGCGAGTGCCCAGCTAATCTTGGATTTTAATTTTGAGGTGGCCGACGATGGCCGGCTGGATTGGGTATATTTGAGTTGTTGGGGATAGTTAATAAGCGAGGTTGGAAATAAAAATGTGCATTGTCTGTGTCTTCCGACTGATAATAAAAAAGGTCTTTTGTTGTTCTTAAATGTATTTTGAAAAGTTTGCTCAACTTTTGAAATGTGTTGGCAGTAACTTTTTCTTGAAAGAAAAAAAAATGGTGTTTTTACTCACTTAATTCAGATACCATGTCGGTAAAGTAGTGTTCTTTACCGGCTTTTGTAGATTTCAATAATTTCGAGAAAGTTTATTAAAAGCAAAAACTAATTTTTGTAAGAATAAAGTAGTAACAGGTGATTTAGCGCAGGATTTTTGGAATCGTAGACAACAAAAGTGTATATAA
This sequence comes from Torymus sinensis, assembly GCA_030522985.1. Taxonomy (NCBI): domain Eukaryota; kingdom Metazoa; phylum Arthropoda; class Insecta; order Hymenoptera; family Torymidae; genus Torymus; species Torymus sinensis. The sequence goes on along the minus strand of JAPYZP010000257.1, from coordinate 17,748 downwards.
GAAGCACAGTGTTTCACTTTAGATAAAGAATTAGCCATACAGATAACAATTATCTTGATGCACTTCACCAAATTTAAAATCATTTTCCTGATACTACCTTATATTCCTTTTTTTTCAAACGGCTTTTACAATTCCAAAGTTCACATGTAAGAATGCAATATATTATTTATTGAATGTACGTTAGTAGTATTAATATTTGCAATGGGCCTGAAGTTTGCATCGTTGGAATGCAACGAAATAATTTTTTACGATTGATTAAAACAATCAAAGAATGGAAATTTTATCTAAATCGTTGTTATAAAGTTATTGAGACTTGAACTCGTAACTACAGAATAATTGCATTGCTAGTAGAATGAAGATTTTCAAATTATTTATCATAAAAAATTTACAATTGTTCTTTGAACGAAGAAGCACTGCGCGCTTTAACAGGTTTTCTTTTGCATACTGAAACTTGAAGTTACATAAAAACTTATATAAAAACAAAGAATTAAAACTCTGTGAATGCAAGTGATTTAAACCATCTCTACATTACTGACATGGAAAAAATTTTATAAAAATTTCTATGCTAGATTTAGAAACTAATTTAACATTACCAAAAAGATGTATCAGCAATATTTATTGATTGCATTATGCACTGTACAAAGATAATTAAAACTTTCGTTTAAAAAAAAAAAAGAAATTTTGTATATCAAATCTTTAAAGTTTCATAGTTATTATCAACAAAAATTTCTAATGTTTATTTGTACGCGAATCTCGTCGAGTTCAACCCGATGTTGCGTCAGTAATGTTTCAATAAAAATCTATATCCTTCTACTTAGGGAGTATTTTTAGATTGCTGGACGTCAAACTTTCGGAGCAAACTTACTCTAGATAGGAACTAAAATGGCCAATGCTAAAGTTTGACACGCGCGTCAACAAAACTGTTGCATCGTCAAAACTTCATCGTTTTTCTTCTAAAAATGACAACAAAATCACCTTATACGAAACGAAATTTGGAATAGTTTTGGAAATAAAGTCAAATTTTGAGGTTAGGATTAATTTATGGGAAAATCGGCACAGAATCCCCGTAATCCATTTTCGAAACTAAAGAATTTTACCGGCCGACTGATTTAAAAGCCCCACTGACACGCGTGTGAGTATATGCGTCGTGGCTACATCGGCGAAACTTGAGGTTACCAGCGAGTAGTGGCACAACAATTAAACAGAAACAGGTGAGTTTAGCACTTTCCCCGGAGAGACTCGGTCAGCGCCTAACCTCGTGCGCATGGAACAAGTGTCTCGAATTTTCTTTAAAGTAGGCAGGATTAGCGGTAAACTTATGGATTCTTCCACTTTTAAATATAAATTTTAACTATTTTCAGGAGATTTAAAATTTTTTGTTTTAATTTTTACCATTAAAAATGAACTGCTTATGTTCTTTTCTTTTATCTTTCAAAAGAAAATCATGTTGGAAAAAGACAATTTACAAATGGGACACATTAGGTTGTTATGGGTACTCAATCGGTATCAAGTTAAAGAATATTTTACAATAACGTTTATGCATTGCGTGATATAAGTGACAATATAGATTGAAGCAAGAGGTCTTGAAATAACGAAAATAGTTTTTTTAGCAAAATTTAATTACTTTTAGAATTACCACGCGAATTGATTAATACAAAAATTAATATTATCACGAGATGCGTAAAAGTTATTGTAAAATATTCTTTAAATTGACACCGATTGAGTCCCATAACAACCTTAAATTAAAACATTCAATACTTGGACACTATTGAGGCATATTTTGCGCAAACAGTGTTTTTAAAATCAATATAAAGACATTGAAAAGTCTTTTTATAATAAAAAAGTAAGTTTAAAAAAAATTAGTACAACATTTCTATAGTTGGACATCATATGTCTAGCAGAATCCAGTAGTTGGACATCATTTGAAACCAGTACTTGGGCAATATAACTTTAAACGTTTCCAGCTACTGGTTATATGGAAATTGAGAGATTACTATAGCTTTACTATAACATAACCTTGAAAAATTTACATTTATTATTAGAATAAACTTAAGATCTAAATTAACACAATTTTAAGTTTACTAGATTACAATAAGCAACCCTATAATATCATAAACAATACTATTGTATGTATGTTGTTATCATATTTCTCAGTAAAAGTTATTGTTCATTATTGTCCAAGTACAGGTTTGATTTTTCATTTTGTCCAAGTACTGGATATTTTACCTTACTAAATGTGTTAGTTTGGTAGATTTTTCAGTTATATTTATTTACCAAAGCACCTTTTTTTTCATGTAACTACTAGTTTATTTTTGAAAATCTATTATAGGTTAGATTAGTTTACTCTAGCAAGAAAAGATTTGTTTTCAGCACTGGTCCATCAGTAGATTAATTTCTTTCAGCATTACATTTCGTTATAAAGAATTCAGGTGAAGTTTCGAAAAATTTCATTTTGAACAACGATTCTGAAAGTTTGCATCGTTGAAACGTATTGTAGAATTTTTTCAGAAATAAATAAAACTGCTGAAATCTGAAGAAATACGTTGAAACCTTTATATTGATGTTGTTTAATGCTATGGAACATTGAATATGTAAAAAATCAATGTTTTCGAAAAAAAAAGTCTTTAATAATTCGTTTGTCCTCCAACGATGCAAATTTTAGATGCATTTTAAGCTTAGGTAAGTCGAAAATGCAAACATTCAGACTTCATCTACTGCTAATCATTTTGGAGCAATGTTTACAAATTTCGGAGCAAACTTTGTAGGTATGAGTATGAACCTTTAAAAATGTTATAAAAGTTCTTAGAAATTCCTAGTTCCGTTAAATCGAAAGATATTAATTATGTGAACTTCGACGATTCGGAACGTTGAATCAATGTGATCAAAACAGTAAAGTGTCAGATCATCAATCAAAACAACGAAGTAAACAAAAGCATCAAAGGCACCTGAGCTTGACAACAAGAAAGTTGCACATATAAAAAAAACTTTAACGCTGGCTTCGAACTACTGCTCCAAAACATTAGGCTCCTTTCACACTTCCGAGCGTCGCCAAAAGAAATCCCACAGAAAACCCCTATGAAATCCCGCCGTATCCACTCGGCCAAACCCACAGCATGAAATATGCAACAACCATAACGCAACCTCGCGAGAAGGTACATCCCGACGCTGGACCAGCGTTCCACAGGGTCCACCACCAAAACAAAAGTTTATATCCCCCATTCACACAAATATCACACAAACACGTACTTCTCTCTGGCCTGGCTGTCTGAGGGCACGGTCGAGCTCTTTCCCTTGGAGTACATCCTTGCGGCTGGTGCAACTGCTGCTGCTGCTACTCCTCTCGTCGATCAACAGCTCCTCTCTCTCTCTCTCTGCCCGGTGTAAACACGCCGTGCGCGCCTTCTCTCTCTCTCTCCCTCTCCTCCCTGGTTTATAATGTTTGCGCGACAAGGACGACGCCAGCAGACGACGCGCAGAAAAATCGGGCTCTCGCTCGCTCGCACGGTCGCGCGCGCGGGGGCGGCGAGGTAAGAGAGATAGAGCAGTCGTCGTCGCGCACAAAAATCGACGCGGCGGCTGTGCTTGTCTATCTCCCTCTCTGTCTCTCTCTCACATATACGCACACACAGCGTCGTCGTATGCCTCCCTCGTCGGCTAACCTCTACGTCGTATCACGCGTATCCGGGGTATCATCAGGGCCGAAGCGGACAGCAGAGTAGTCTTCTCCTCGTCGGCCGCGTCATTTTACATACGCGCTCTGTATGTACACTGTCTATATCGTGTGTGTGTGTGTGTGTGTGTGTATGAGTGCGAGCGCGCACGCGTATATGTGTGTGTGATTCACTCGCGACGCTAGGCTCGAGTAACGACCTAACCTCCAAAACGATAACGACGACGCAGCAGCTTTTCTCCTCGGCACTGTGCGATCGAACGCACACCTGTCTCTTTCGCTATATCACTCTCTTTTCTTGTATATATACGCGCGCCTCCTCGCGCCACGGACTCTCTCACGCTGCGCAGTGTGTCGTAAGCAAGTAACCGAACGGAAAACCAGCACTGACTGAAGAGAGCACCGCCGCCGCCACTGCTGCTGCTGCGCGAACGCCACGCTGCTCTGCGAAGCTAGCGCGCGCCAGAGAGAGAGAGAGAGACGAAGTTTCCTGCGCGAGTTAGGTATAGTATGTGTGTGTATGTACGTGCGCGTACTCGGTGCAGGCCGCTGTCTATATACTATACTATACTCTCTGCTCCTCCGCTCTCTCGCTCGCTCCGCACGCAGCCAGTGAGCGTGAGAGAGAGAGGAAGAGAGAGAGAGAGATACATACATATATCTGTCTCTCTCTTGCTCACTGGCACACGTACACAGAAAACCGGTACGTGACGCTTCTCTCTTCTCTCTCTCTCTCTCTCTCTCTCTCTCTCTCTCTCTCTCTCTCTCTCTCTCTCTCTCTCTCTCTCTCTCTCTCTTGCTCTCCCCCTCCCTCCTCCCGCTCGCTCTCACGCGTCTGTCTCGGTTTATGGTGCTCGCTCGCCATATAGCTATAACCTATACGGCTATATAGCTATATAGCTGCTACAACGCGAGGGTGTGTGAGTGTATTTATACGCATATATATATATATATATATTGTTGCTCTCGAAGCAGTCGGAGCAGCCAGCAGTGGCCGAGCAATGGCTGCTGCTGCTGCTGAGTGTCGCCGCCCTCTTGCGCGCACGCGTCTCTCTCTCTCTCTCTCTCTCTCTCTCTCTCCCCCTCGCCCCTCTCTTTTTCCTGTATATAGTATGCTCTCTCCGTCTCGCTCTGGCAACCTACCTCTACCTGCACTATGTGTGTATATATATATATTTCCATATAGGTATAGTGCGTGGGTAGGGCTGTCCTTTTCGCTCGTTTGACTTGACTGTACCTTGCCGTGCGTCCTTCTCACTCTAGCCATTTCGCGTATATACATATAGCTACATCGCATAGCCTATGTACGTCTGTGTACGTATCTTTCTCTCTCTCTCTCTCTCTCTCTCTCTCAGCACTACCTGTACCATAAACACCTATATATATAGTGAATGTACCTATCTTTCTCCCTCATTCACCGAAACTGTACATCGCCGAGACTATATATTTACGTATCTCTCTCTCTCTCTCTCTCTCTCTCTCTCTCTCTCTCTCTCTCTCTCTCTCTCTCTCTCTCTCTCTCTCTCTCTCTCTCTCTCTCTCTCTCGTTTTTTCTTCACTGATTTGTATATCTGTACACACGTCTGCGTGTGCTTATACGTCGGCTTCTCTCTCTCTCTCTCTCACTCTCTCTCACGCTCTCTCTCGCACCCGCTGACGCCAGTTTTTAAAATACTGCTCCGTTTTTGTAGCTTACACGCGCCCGGTTTTTTTTGTCCCCGATTTCCGCGTTTTTTTCACCATGGATGCCTAAATATATACATACCGACAAATATATTCTATATAAAGCTATACGACATATAGTTCTCTCTCTCTCCCCTCTCTCTCGCTCTCTCGCGCTCCCGCGTACAATACGAAGGTGAGCTTCAGACTTCGAGATCGTTGGCGTTCGGTCGCGAGCGCGCACGCGCCTCCTCTCTCTCCCTCTCTCTCTCTCTCACTCCTTCGTATTTCTTTTGTGCTCTCGCAGAGTCGCGATGCCAGCGAAATTGAGAGCCGGAGAGCGAAGGAGTAAATTAGTAATCGAAAAAGGAGCGAAAAGACACCGAAAGAGAAGGAGAGAGACAGAGAGGGAGGAGAGCGAGAGAGTCTAGTCTTAAGCTGAATCTGCAATGTGTCCCCCTGAAGAGAGTTTCCCAGCCGCGCGCTGATAAGGTTTAATAAATTCAGAACGGCGACTACAGGCTCTTATACCTTCCAATAGTACTAGATAAACATTTGCTCGTGCCTCCGATTACATTGACTTAATTTCGAGATAATGTTACGATAATTTCTCTTATTTGGCAAACAGGCGGGGAACGAGTTCAGGTATAAATATTTACTTTGCGCACCGCTAAAAAATAAGGGTATAATTTATTGCATTTTTCGGAGATCGGCGCTTCTCATTAACTGTCTCCGATTGTTTACCAATAAACCGCGGGAGAGCATGTAAGTCTGAGAGTTACAGCCATAAAACGACTCTTTACGAAGACTTCAAACTTTAAGGATTTGCAGGTTTTGGCCTTATGGATTTCAATTATAATTCCAACGCACTTTAACATAAGATTTCTTTAATATAATTTTGAAGTAAATAATTTATTTATATTATCAAGAATTATGATTTCGCGCATCTTAAATTTTTATCAAAAGTTTATACCTTATAATCATATTAACAACATCTTTTTAAATATCTCAACTCGTTTTTTTTTCACAGTATCTTTTTTTTACATGGATAATTAAACTCTGTACTTTCCAGTCACCACTCTGACACATTTTCCACTCCACTACAATCTATACCACGTGTCTAACTATCCAACTATATATGTATACCAACTAGCAAACAATAAATCAACGACCCCCCCCCCCTCTCCTCCCCCTCCTTTCCATCACTCATAGCACACTCTGCGACCTTACCCTCACCCTCCGTGTAAGTCTAGCATTTTTGATCTCAAAAATGTCTCTCTTCCCTACCGATTTCGAGTAGAGTCCATCAATCTACACGCGCGCGCGCGTGTATATAGTTCTATATTCGTTCTCTCTTCGTCTATTTCTGACCCTCTCCTTCCGCCTATATCGCGCGATCGGCGTTGGTGGGGCGCACATACACACACATATACACATGAACGCAGGAAAAAAAGACATCCTTTCTTCGCTCGCGGTCTCGCCTCTTCCTTGTCTATTTGTTTCTCCTCGCGCGCGTGTAGAGACTTGCTTCCTTGCACGTAACACAAGGTGAGAGAGAGAGAGAGCGCACGCGCACGTGCAAGAAAATTGGCTGATGTTAAAAATCAGCATTGGATATAGAAAATTGGAAATATTATTTATTTAGTTTTATTTTACAGTTGAATTATGAAATTCTTTCGGCCGCGCATAAATTTCGCAATAAGATATTGCATCGCAGTGTTATAGCAAGTTTTATAATTATTATACCGGTGATAACGATCCCGATGACAGAGAAATAACGTAATATATATGAAATCAAAAAGATTCCAAATACGTTAGACAGTTGGCAAAATAAACGCGAAAACACGAATGAGCGAGGAAGAGAAAAGAAAGTGCACATACGCGCATTATTACTATATATCGCGGCGTGCGTGAACGGACACTGTACAGTTGTGACGACAGAACGGCGAACGACGGTAGCGTGGGAGGTTAGGTAGTAGAATGTAGTAGTAGTAGTACAGCGCAGCGCTGGGATTAGGTTAGGTCGCATTGAGATTTCGCGAATGAGTGCATGCATGCATATACGTGCGTGCCTGCGTAGTTAGGTGTATATATATATATGTGTAAGCGAAAAAGCTGCGCGCGCATCAATAATTCCCGATCGGTCGACAGGGACGTATGTACACGGCCAGAAGGTTAAGAATGCGGGGTCGATCCCCGCGATGGTGTTTCATCACTCGTGATAATTGTTCATCAGGGAAATTATGGTTTTAGTTGAGGATTATAGAGATGGAGATAGTTTTTTTTTAGTTTGGTATAATATATAAATATTTGGTCGGGGAAACACCTATAAAATGTTTTTATTAATTTAATGATGTCCCCATTAACTTGTAAAAGTTTGGTTCAACTAAACAGATATTATACTAAAAACTGAAGGACAACTTACTTTCGATCAATTTAAAAATGAAAAAAATCGGTTGATTTTGCACTTTTGCAACGACGTATTTGATTTATTGAGAATAAATCAGACACTATCGAGCTGCTTCAGGCGGCATTTTTTCATCTTTCCAATTACTATAAAGAAACCTGTCCTTTGTAGTAAAATCTCTTGATACCTTTTTCTGATGATCAAATAATCCCCATGTATAAGTTTTGCACAATCGCTTTAGAAAAATGGACCGTAGCAAAAATCCTGCTTGTGATATATATATTAATCTAAAAATTAATTTTATAGAGTATTGTTAAGTGTGCACTGTAGTCGTGTCACTGTTCATACTTGAAGTCTTTGAAATTCTACTGTAATTTATGATTTTTATAAATGACATTCTAATTCTATAATAATGAAGTATTTAATCCTCGTTAGCAATATGAATTTGTGTAATAATCTTTTAGAGACGTCAGCCTGTCACTTGTAAAGGATCCGTCCGAGGCCATCACATAATATTATTTTATCGAAGTCGTAAAACAACCCAAAAAAAACAATAAATTTCTTTATTATTATTTTACTCGGTTCAATATTACAAGAGTAACTGGGTACTCCCATTTTTTTAATCATTCAAAAAATTAAATACGATACATTCGAACGGCTCAAAATTAATGGAAAATTTGTCAAAACTTATTTTTCAAAGCAAAACCACATCAACAATATCCGCACACGCGACCGTCTCTCTCCCTATCTCTTTCTCTCTCGGTAGGTACTTACTACGTGCGCGCGCGCATAAGTATATACGCGACAACGTAACGGCCGCGATTTATGTAACGCGCGCCCGCGCGACAAGTGGTTCCGTCGTTCGCCGCTACGGCACCAGGCGCGCTCACCTTTGAACACGCTGCGCATGTGATGCAGCAGCAGCAGCAGCAGCAGCGTAAAGGGAGAGAGCTCATACGCTGCATTCCGTCTTGTTCGCGTGCGCGCAACATAATAATAACAACAGCACGCGCGCGTCTTATCTCTTGCGCGAGGTCCAAAGTTGAAATTCAAATGCTCGCGCGCGCTATTTCTTCCTTTTGCCTTCGTTTGGCGCTTATCGCCAGGCTTTATCTTCGGGAGTGAGAGAGAGAGAGAAAGAGAAGGAAAGAGTGCGAGAGGGGGAAAGAGGAGAGAAAAAAATCGGCGAATGCGACGTTAACGAAGTCGTTTAGAAAACTGGTTTTATCGAAAAATGTATGCGCTGAAAGCCAGCGAGCTGGCGCATCGCGCAAACGTAACTAGTATATAGTCACTGCATGTTGTGGTGCCCTGGGTATGCCAGAGATCCCACATGGTGGAAATGAAATTCTTGCGATGATCCGCATAACTTTGCCGAAATGCTCGAAAAATTAATAATCTTTTATAACATTCGTCGTAACTTGATGTTAATATATAGTACAGGAAAAAAGTAATCTAATAACCAAAGAATAATATTTGTTTATGAATATAGCTTGAGATTATTATTAACCAATAACAGTAATCTTGTTTGCTGTTAATTCTATTTCAAAAAGTAAATTATTTCTTTAGAAAAATTTTAATAACTTTAATAATATATATTGCAAAAAAATTATTTTTATTAATAGAAAATAAAAACAAACATATCATTAAATATTCATCATTTTTCTATGTTCATTCTTCGTGAATCATACAAAGCTGCCTTCAAGGTCAGATTAGATGACAGCAAAAATATTACATTTAATTTTACAAATCAAGGTTAACAATGATTGCAATAATTGCGTAACCAGCTTATTTAGTCTCAAACTGAAAATTTTTCTTCGACGATCTCAAATTAGCGTTGAATGAGACGATATTTATTACTTAAATAAACTCAGTGCGATTTTCCTTAGCTGGCAGTGTTAAAATACGCAAAAATAAATAATTTAAACATTATTTGATAAACATCGATTTATCATGCAATTTTTCTTCTCTAAAAATTCCAACTTTTCTCGCATGCTTTCGAAAATCTGAACGGTAAAATCATAAAATAGCTCCTTCCTCGCGGCTTATCCCGCGAGCGATAAGCACGCTGCGTGTGCGATATTTAGCAAAAAAGTAACGCTCTGAACTCTCTAGCCAAGCGCGCGCGCGCGCGAGCTGTTTGGCGAGGAAAAGCGCGGAAAGTAGGGAATGGAGGGGGAAGGGCATGATGCACCCGCGCTATCGCCGCCACTGCGCGAGCGCGCGTACTCCAACTAACCTCACCTGTAGCGTGCCTGCGCCACTGCGTCGGTAGCGGTGGGGGTAGGGGGAGAGCGCTCGGTATCGATGGAAGGTAGCTCCGAGCGTCGCGCCCCGAAGTCGCCCGAGGGCGCCCGAGGCGAAATAGCCGACAATTGACGACGACAGAGCGGCGGCGACGACTGTAGCGCGATGACGGCACAGAAGGGCGGGGGGAGGGAGGAGGCGTCGGGTTGCCGGGAAATCGCGCGCCATTGGTGGGGGGAGAGAGCGGGAGAGAGCGCGGACTGCGAGCGAGTGCCGTTCCCGCGGCGGTGCCGCTTCCCCCTTTTTTCAATTTTATCTCCGCCGAATCGACGTAGGTATATGTGTATAGCGAGCGGACAATGCTGTGTGCGCTTGCTAGCTACTATACCTACCTACGAAAGCGAAGGGAAAGTCATCTATATACGCTGTTATACGTTTCTTTCGTTTGAGCTGGAGAAGTTGGAGGAGGAAGGGGAAAGGATAGAGAAGCGCATATATATACAACGTTGCAATTAGAACGGTCTATTTCGCGCAGCTACTGCTCGGCCGAGAGAAACTACGCCTCTCTTTTTTGCTCTTCATTGGCCTTTTGTCGAGCCTTTTTTCCGAGAGGATAACGGAGCTGGCGCTTTATGAATCCTCCGGTATGGATTTTTCGGGAGCGAGCAAGTGCGCGCGCGCTTCCGCGAGATGCAAGCTGCGTAACCTGTTTTTTTAGGTTAACTCGGAATAAACACTTTGCATCGAGTGTACTGCACTGCACGCGGATCAGAAAATAGACGCGCCAGTATGCCAACTATATTTAGGAATATTTTATTATAATTAGAAATTTCATATTGAAAAATCTTGCGGCCTTGCAGCAAATCCAGAGTATATTATTTATCGTGAGAAGTTCAAGGATTGTTAAAAATAAAATTTATTCATAAGAATAATATAACAGAGAGTTGAGATTCTCGCAAAAAGTACTCAATCAATGACGTTCTAAAATTGATCATAAACTTATAATAGACTCAATTTTAGAAGATCGATATTATTGGAAACTTTCCCTTTGCTTTTTTTATTTGAACTAATGTATTTACTATTATGTTTGCCAAAGAGATATTATTGTTGATTCTATACCTTAGTAATGCTTCAATTCGATTTTCTTTTCATAATTTTTTAAAAATATTTTTACAATATTATCGAACGAAAGAATTGTGTTGTGTCGGTAAAAACGGTAAATCTGTCGGTAAAGAAACTTCTAGTAATTTTGTCGGTAAATAAAATAGTGCTTTGCTACATTATTATTTGTCCTCGAAATCAAATTCAAACAACTCCAAACACGAAATCTTCATCTTCTTACTTTAATTGGCAGCGGTACTTAACTTATGCGATATAATATGACCAAAAAATTTTTCGTTTTCAGAAAAGAATCTCCGCGGATGGATGGCCTAGGTACAATATCATGGGAGGAGTTCGTGGCCTGTGCGGAGGAGCTGGCGCGATTGTCGGCCGAGATCACGGACCACTGGGAGCTTCTGGGGGACAAGGTACGTTAAACCGCGCGCCGGCTGCACGCATATATACATACCTATATGTGTGTGTGTGTGTGTGTGTGTGTGTGTGTGTGTGGGCTCTTGCGATCGATCGACATTCGGCAGGCAACAATGGCCGAGGCGCTCACGCTCGCGCGCGCACGCCACAATGCGCGCCCATACTTAATTATACGCGGCAAATGCGCGCGCTCGCAAGAGAGAGAGACAGAGAGCATTATGTGACGTGCGCACATACGCATAAGCGTATATGTATATGTATGAACGATGTAGTACATACATGCAGAGCGTTTACACCCGTGAGGGATTAGCCCGACAAACGGCGCGTGTAATACTGCACGGCGGACGCTTTGCACTGTATGCACGCGTGCGTATGTATGTTCATATGGCTAAAATGTGTCAATAGCGTATATATTTAAAATATAATGCGCGCACGAGCACATAGCTCTTTTATGATGTCATGCGTATTTTTGCTCTTAATTAGTTCAGGCTAATGGAGTGCCTGGTAATTTTTAAGCCTTTTTCTCTTTCTCTCTCTAATGGCACTGCATATTTTGATTGATTGGGACTTTAAAAGGAAGAATACCAAATAATACAAAATAGCTCTTAAATTGATACTGTATTTATGTATTTATTTTTGTTTAAAGAATATTCCTGGAGAAGCGTACTTAAAACGAATAGAAAAGACGTACGTACCGTTAGACTATCCGATAGATAATGATGAAGATAACGCTGATTACGCGTCATACGAGAATTGGCATGAGGAGGTTTCGGCCTGCATTGACCCGTACGAAGCTCCCGGTCCTCAGCAGAGACCACTAATCCTGGAACATCATGTTTTATGGTCCATGAGTTACGGTGTTCCGGTGATTTATTTCAATGGATGGAGATCGGGTAAGTCGTGCATGAATCGATTGAGCTAAGTATTGTAGTCAATTTTGAAGCGATATCATTACACATTTAGTATCGGCAAAGTGCATCTGAGAGAAAAATGAGAGGCATTGAAAAAGGTTCTTTTAAAGTGGTTTGAATTTCGCGCCAAGTGACGATAAAGTAGAGCGCCGGACCATCAGTTGGTCATATAGCTCTCTACGTTATCAATTAGCCTCAGTGTGGAATGAATAGATGGCAGCATTTTACTGTTATGCGAATAATTTCTTCGATTTTGTAGATACACAAGAAAACTGTAATTTGTTTTAGTAGTCAGTTTGATCTTCTGATTAAATAAATAAAATATATAATAAAAATTAAATTCAGATTAGTAATATACTTCTTAATTTGTAAAGTCAATCCGTCTTTATGTAAATCTGTTTTTACTTGGAGTATTGATAATGTAGAAATTTAATAAATTTATCTAAACGAACTAAAATTGTAAAAGATGATATTAATTTTCTGTACATAGTATTTTAACTATTTATTTATTATATTTTTTTGAAAGAAAAATAAGTAATATACAGTATCATTTCTATTAAAAAAAAAATATATTTTTAAACAGCAAAAAACTAACGAGTTTTCGAAACAAATTTTAATTCAACAAAAAATTAAAACTGCAAAAGTAAACTATTTAAAAAATAAATTTCAGATATATTTACATCAAACTGCTGCAACAATAGAAAATATATTTCAAACAAATGACCAAATACCCGTGTATTTTTATAGATAAACATAAAATCCGGCCAGTCGTTCGGGAGGGCGCAGACTTTGCAATAAGTCTAGTCTGACGAGAGCAACTCGAGGTAGGGGTAGTAGAGGGGAGGGCGAACATCGAAATCGACGTCTGATCGCTACTAGACCTTAATCTGTGAGCGAGTACGGGCTGCGATTGTTTCGTCGATTGCGCTCACGCGCGCATATAAGCCGCTCGCAATATTGACGGGGGCAAGATTTTTTCGGGATTCGGGAGCTTAAAAAGCGGAACTTCGATAAACGCGACGTGGGGGATGACCTTTGATGATTTCTCTCTCGTCTCGGTTGCTCTCGCGGTAATGAAAGAGTCGTGTATATAATATAATAAAGGTTGAAAGGGGAAGGGGAAATTTTTTGGGGATTTGTTCGCTCGGCTCTTACATTAATGTGGCAGTTATATGTATTATATATATATATATATATTTAATGGACATGTTTCTACTATTAGACTGTGACGAAATTCAAGGGAGAATCACATACACACATTTTTCTTGCGGAATCGGCTTTAAACAGGGCACGCATGCCCGTGCTTTAGAGAATTTATAAGCTCATTTATCTGCTTTTCCTTGAATTAGATACGATATATTTTATCCGGCTTCTATGAGATTTTACGTTCGAGGAAAAATGTTACATTTATGAAGGACAGAAAAAGTCGGCTAAGAAAATCTGACAGAAACTTCATTCTTTTTTTTCGGAAAAGGATTTCTAGATGCAGTATAACGAGTAAAATGAAATTTCACGTAGACAATTAGATGCTCATCATTGTTCATATTTTATATTACAAAAGCGAAAATTCTTGTCATACCGGGATGATGAGAGAGTTTGTCTCCATTCTCTTTACGAGTTTCGTGCATTTTACCCAAAGCCTTTTCAAAATCTACTTGTGTTAATGTATCAATTAAAAAATGTCCAGACTTTATTGAAACGTGAAAAATAAAAAAATGACCCAGGAAATTGTGGGGAAGATTTAAACAAATGATTGCGAATTTAAGAAAAATATAAGTAGAAAAGTCAATATTACATCTGACAGTTTATAAACTTGTATATAAATATTCTTTTATCTTGATGTAACTGAATTTTCGTCTAAACACAGAAATTTTGGAAGTTGACCAATATGTCACATCCTACATAAACATTAATTCATGAACTATTTTTGTTCCCAGAATATCCGGGCGAGAACGGGGTGAGCGTGGAGGTGGCCCAGCGTCTAGCCGAGTCGGGTGGTCTGGGCTACCGCGAGCTCTCACAGGCGATTCATCCGCTGCTTAGCCGCACCTACCTCCATCTGCATCCCTGCGGTACGGCCAATCTGCTGAAAGCCGTGAGCAAGAGGTAAGAGGCTGCACGAGTGGAGGAGTTTTGGGAGTTGTGAATCGAATTTGATTGGTTCGCCTTGGGGGAATTCGGTTAAAGTTGGTGTTGTTGAAGTTCGTTTTTTTGTGGGTGGGGGAGGGTTTCTGAGGATCTTTGGTTATGAGTTGTTGGTGCTTGAAATGCTTTAGTGGGTAGTTTTTACTCTCTAAAAGAGAAAGTTTTGTAACGGTGAAATTTTCAAACTCCGAGATTTTAATGAATTTTGATATTTCTGATCTTGAGTTGAAATATTCATTTTTTAGAAAATCTCCATGCATGGGTACGTATATGTGTATGTGTGTACGCGCGTGTGTTATTAATTTGTCTGATCCATGACTATGATAGTCAAACTAGCCTCAAACCAACTTAGCCTCATGAGGGACGAATAGGGGCCCCGGACCAAAACTTTCGATTTTAATAAAAATTTTTTCCAAAATATGACAGGGATCATCTATGGACCCCTCACACTAATCCTAGACAGACTTCAAAGTAGCAAAACATTTATTTGTCTAATAAATAAATTAATTAACTAACAAAATACAGGATTTTCTTAGTTAATTCGTAGCTACGAGCACCGGTCAACTCTTATCCTTCTAAAAATTGATACACATTATCTCCAAAGCATCCTCAATAATCCCGGAACGAGCCCGAAGTGGCACAACAATTATTTATTTGTTATAAAAACGCCCTCCTGGCAAACTGTCCTCGTAGCGAAACGACCTTATGGCAAAACTCCTTCCTAGTGAAACGTCCTCCTGGCGTAGTGTCCTCCTGGAAAAAACACCATCCTGATAAACCGTCCTCCTGACAAAACGTCCTCCTCGCGGAACATCCTTTTGGCGAATCATCCTTCTAGGTGTACCGTTCTTCTGCTGATCCGTCCTCCTGGCAAAACGTCCTGCTGACAAACCGTTCTTCTGTAGGAACGTTCTGCTGGCAAACCGCCCTCCTGGTAAAACGTCCTGCTGGCAAACCGTTCTTCTGGCAAACCATCCTATCAGTTCTTAGGTGAACTGTCCTTAGATGAATTGTGGACTTTAATTCCGTTCCACTTCATATAAAGAATCAAGCGTAATTTTATGAAATATTAAAGAATCATATACAAATATTATAAACTCTAAATATGTTTTGATGTTTTATACAAATAGAAGAACTTTTAATATGGCACAAAATCAGCTACTTTTAAACGAGAAATTTTTCTAATATAGTACTTGCAACTAAAAAAGGCACATTAAAAAATTAGCACCTACAATTACTAAATACGACATATCGCTTACTACAGCTTTTTTAGGTAATATAAACCATCATAACATTCGCGCGTAAATCTCTTCCTCTCAACGTATGTATCAAAAGGACTAAAGCACCCTACACTCACGCTACACAACATCCCCCGTCCATATCGATGTCTACCCATCATCCGTATGCCGTATCACAACACTATTACCACCAAATTGTCATCATCACATATGCACACACTTACACCCACACATACAGGGTAACGGAAATACGCCCTCTTGCGGAAATGAGGCGGAAAAACGCGCGAGGGCACGGGAAATCCGGTGACCTCGCGCCCAATCGACATACACACGCGCGCATGCACACACTAACACACGCGGACATTCTGGTGTCGTATTCTTCTTTTTTTTTCTTTTATTGATTCGATCATGTTTTTTTTGCACAGCGCGAACAAGCTGGTGAGCTGGTTGAGCTGTGTGGCGCCGACGGCGCTGAACCTCAAACTAAGGCCCGAGTACCTCGACTTGGCATTAGGAAAGAGGGATGAGGGAGCTGAGAAGAAGGAAGAGGTGAAGAATGGGCAGACAGGATCGTGAAAGATCATAAAGGTATGGTGATGGTCAATTAGCTATCTTTAAAAAGTTGTGTAATTATGTTTCCCTCTTTTTCAACTAAATTAAAAATAAGAGTTAGAATAGTAGAAAATATAAAAATTAATATTTTTCTTCGTGTTGCAGTCAAACATTAAAGCTGTACTAGTCTTTGGTCATAGTTTTATCATATCTTATACTTTGCCATTTTCGTTCATTATACAAAGTGTAATTTAAAAAATATATGCAAAAATTACACGCATGTAAATGATAAAATAATCTCACAAGAAGACTCCCACGATCTGTGGAAAACGGATTTTTATTCATTTTTTTCAGCACGTCTTTGATATACAACCTACCAATTAGAATTGCATAGATCAAGTCTTCCAACTCATAGAATAAAATTTGTCCATTTTTCTAGTACGTACATCTCTCAAAGTACATAAATCGGATTTGCGAATGCTTAATATATTTAAACGACATTTCGAACCCGTACTTTACGAAAAAAAGTACCGAACTCTACTTTCTCATGGCGTTCGTCAACCTAAAACTTTGAAAAATCCGACCAACATATATAACGCACGTACCATCCAATTCTCCTTAATCACCGCCTCGTCTCGTTCCAGGACCGCGTACACATCGATGTACTAACTACTACTACTGCTGCTGCTGCTGCTGCTACTACAGGATCAAGCGAAGGGAGAGAGATAGCAATACACCCTCCTCCCTACTGGCCTCAATTCTCGCCGAGGAGTCTCTCGCGGGGACGATCTAATTATCGCTCGAGAGGTACAACTCTCTCTCTCTCGTTGGCTTTGGTTTGCTCGTCCATGGCAGCGGATTTTGATGAGATAATCCCTTTTGAATTATTTTTCACGCAATGGTTAAATTTTTTTGTAAGCAATATCTATTGAAATAAACGTTTTACTGGTATATTCATTTCGCACAGAAAAAAATTTGGCATTGCCATCAACACGTACCCCGAGATATCAACTCCGTGATCCCGTTTACAGAATTCTTTGACATCACTGAATTCCAAAATCCTCTTCCAACGTTCCAATGATTGCCAATAGGGTGCGTTAACGGTTTTATTTTATTTTTATTATTTCTGTTATTTATTTTATTCGTTAACGTAAACACATGCATATTCATTTAGCCGCACTCCATCACCGAAATATTGCCTCATAAATTGCTGATCTCGGGGTAACATCCCCGATTTAAACATTGAAATCAGGCAAGACTAACCGATGGACATGATGTATTTCAATAATATTTGACTTTACTCACTCCCACGTCGGAACTACGCTAATGCCAATCCAAGCATACAGCTATACAAACTATATCTAACATCGTATATTACCAATT
>JAPYZP010000256.1:0-36683 GCA_030522985.1 Torymus sinensis | reverse complement strand
TTTGCAGGTATGGACGCGTGCAGAGCGTCAAGCTTCTACCGCGGGGCGAGGAATGCCCCGTGGACGGCGGCGGCTCCGGCGGCTCCCTCTGCGAGGGCAGCGAAGCCGGCTCGGGGAGCGGCAGCGGTTCTGGCGGCTCGAGCAGCCAGGGCGCCTCCGCGACGGTGGCCTTCATGGACATCAAGTCCGCGGCGAAGGCCCACGCGACCGAGCACACCCTCGACGAGAGGGCCCTCACCACTCAGTACTACGAGCCTCAGCATCTTCAGTCTAGGTTTCCCACTCACGGGTAAGATCGCACTCCGTGCCTATGTACACCACTACTTATCTACCTATACTCTAGTGAATGCGTATTTTCCTTCTCTCTTTCCTCCTGCTCTTTCCTCGCTCGCGCGGCGGCGGCGGCCTCTTTTCGCCTCCTATCGAGGCCAGCTGCGCCGTTTCGCGAGCGAGCACGTTCCCCGGCTATCGGCCATCGACTGAATCACCTTGCCGCGAGCTCCTCCGCCCGGAAGCGCTCCGCTTTCGTTATTGCCCTTTACCAAGTCAAATTTTATGTACGATCTGCAAGCTTCTTTCTTTCTTTCTCTCTTTCTTCTTTCCTTCTTCCTTTTTCACTCTTCCGGCTTCGCTATTTCACCATTCCATGACGACTCGGCTCAGCACTCGCCGCCTCGCCGAGCACCCGACGCCCGGAACATCAGCCCGCAGCTTCTCCTCGGCGAGACGCTCGCCAGAAAGCAGCTGTGTACTTTCGCCGATGCTTTGCGTCGCACAGTCTGATACTTCAATCTAGTGTGCAGTGCCAATCAGTGAAATAGTGCGACTCGGTGGAGGAAAAAGTGTGACAAGTGCTTGCCGTTGCTGGCTATCAAGGCTGGTGCGCACAAAGTTCTGGATTCCAGTGCTCTGGTGAGCAGTGACAGTGCTATAACCAGTGGAAGCAGCAGTGTAATGAAAATGTGTGAAATCTCTAGTGCAAAGATCTCTCGAAACGTCTCTCAATGTATCTGTATTTCTAATTCTTCCGGCCCGATTAATTAAGGAAAAGGATTGGTGAAACGGCCAAAAGGTAAGTCCTCTGCGCATAGTTGCCACTAAATGCTCCTTTGCATCTGCAGATCGTACATAATTGCTTTCTTTGACAAATCCCTTCAGATTAGAACTCATATTACTACCAAAAATCACGTATAAAACTTTTCCTCGCCAAGTCTATCGGTACCCATTTTATATAACAAACGAGAAAAAATATATCGAGAAACACGTGGTTGCTTTATCGAGATCGTCAATCAATCTAAGCCATAGACGAGGGACACGATTGTCGTATTTAAGCTTATCAACGAAACTTTCCATTATTCTATATACCTTTTGTCTTTCCTTCTCGTGTCTTTGCAGCCCATCTAGCTGAAAAAATGCACTCGCAAGCAATCAAAAGCACCAATTATTGCAGCTTTTCGATTTATTCTCTCTCCGTGCACAAGAATTTTCAGCTTTTCAGCGGTACAAGTGGAAATACCGACGCGAAATGGAAAAGCGTTGATAGCGCGAGACACGTCCAGGCAGAACATTATTTTTCCAGTCACGAGCGAAATATAACGCAAAATGAAGACTGCGCGAGCGAATTCGTGTATACTTATCTTGGCGTGCGTGAGTCAGGTGACACGGCAATGACGAAGTTTGCTCGCCGCGCGGGAAAAACAACTCGACGTGTCACCTCCGCCAGCAAAGAGGCGACGTTGCCACGTATCTCGCGCCCCTGTAATTTGCGAGCGAGCGTAGAGGGGAGGACCCCTTTCGAGATTAGTTTGCCTTTCTATATTTGCGTGCAATACAACTCGACCGAATGAAAATGACGCATGCGCAATAACGCGCTCCCACGTGTCTCTTTTAAACTTGATAGCTTATCGCGAGCGCGCCTTCGTTATTCGGTACTTCAATGTAAAATGCAAACGGCTTTTGTCGTTCTGATTTGCAAAGATCTGCTAGTTCAAATTAATATTTTTCCCGATTCGAATAAATCCGTCGTTACATTAGTTCCATTAGAAACGTTAAAAGTATTCATTACTATATTCGTTTTTCTTAATTAAAAGTTATTAATAATAATTTTAATAGTATTATTCATTTTTACAAAACTAATTTTTACAATTACTAAAGTCTAATAAATTTACTGTTATTTACATTAGGAATAGATAAAATGTCGACATAGTTACCTGCTATACCATCAACATAATTTTATTTATGTCAAATTATCTATAGAGGTTTTTTTTTATAAAAAATGTTATTTAAAGTCTTATGTAATCATATATGAAATAATACATACGGTTTTTTCGAAGATAAATTTGTAATTATCCTACTCATTATTTTTCTTTAAAAAAAAATTGTCAAACTTTTCTTTAGAAAAAAAAAAGATCACAACGTTATAATTTAAAATTTTCATCGCTTGTTCTTTATCTGATTACAGAACATAGGTACACGAAGAAAATTTTGTTTGTAAACTTTAGTTTTTTTTATAAGAATTTATTACATTCTACATACCGCTGGGACATACTCGTCATATGGGATTTTTACTTTTCACCAGTAAAATTCAAACGCGCTTCGCGCGTACTATTTTTTTTTTTTTGCAGTTATGCTATGATGATCAAGATTATTGGAAAAATTATAAGAGCGCCCAATAAAAATTACCATACTGCATACGGAATCCGACCACAGAATGTCACAAGTGACCTATTTATTATACTTATAATAATTTTTACTGTTTTTTTGTAAAAGAAATTACAAACAAAAAATGAGTAACTTCATAGAATTATGAAACTTTACAAAGCCACTAGGGTAATTTTTCGGATATAGATAGTAATGTACGGTGCTGAGCGCGCTCGCGAGCCACACTCGAAACCAAAGCTGCAATTCTGTAGCCAAAAAGGACTCGGGTTGCTATAAACAATGTAATTGCAATGTAAATAACTTCAATTAATATTATAAATGATTATAAATCTAGCTATTAACTATCCAAATTGTGGATGTTATTTTGAAAATGTTAATAAAAATAAATGAATTGTACAATTATCAATGGAATGTAACATATGTAGACGATTCGGATCACCTTTCGTAAGTAGTACATACTTTGTAGCGCAGTCGGTATAAGCCTATCAACTCAAAGGTCTGAGGTTCGATCCTCCATCCCGACTGGTTTTTTTTCTTCGTTAAAAATTCGTCATTTAATTTATTATTTAATATTATTTACTCATTTATCTTGTAAAATGTGTCAAATTGGGGGTAGACAAATTTGTTTTCTTTATTTTTCGAAAAGAATAGAAAATTTACCCGAACTACTGACTTATAAAAACTACGAGACTGACAGCCTGTGGTCGATTTGCCCACATAGTATGGCAATTTTTACTGAGCGTTCTTGTAATTTTTCTACTAAATCTTCTCTCAGTGTATGATTAACTTTTAATTAGTTTAAATGATAAGATAATTAGATTATTTAAGCAAAAAAAAAAATCAAATGTTACAGACCAATCGAATCAATCTTTAAATGCTTCACAACATCCGGTCATCATTTTTAAGGGGAAAAGAAAAACACATTTCAATCTAAAATAATTCAATTATTCGCGCTTTTTTCAAGTAACCAATCACATACATTCTTTAAATGAGCCACTATACTTCCGGCTATCATTTTAAGAGAGGAAAAATGGTAATATTTAATGGGTCTGCAGTTTGCATCGTTGGAATGGCACGATATAATTTTTGACAATTATGATTTAAGTATTACATAATGAAAAATGTTATAAACCTTTGTCATAAAGTTATTTTATATTGTAAAATACTAAACCTTCAACATTGTAAACTTCAGACCGTTAATATTTATGATTTACATAATAAATTTTTCTTTTTATAGTTTTAAATTTACTGTTCGCAACGAAATAAAAAAATATTTGATTTTACTTCAAGTTTATAATAATAAATATTAATTTTGCTTGTATATTTATTGTTTTATAGTATCAAATAAGTTTATAACAAAGATTTAGATAAAATTACCATTGCTTAATAAATTTAATTAATTTTCAAAAATTATTTCGTTGGACTCCAACGATGCAAACTTCAGACCCATAGTAAACATATCAGATGACGAGTGTGTCCTAGCGCTACTGTGAAGAATAGTAAATTCTTTAAAAAAAGGAAACACCTTTCTCCATGTAGTTGCGGGTGTTCTTTCCAACACTCCTCAAAACTTTTAATAATAAAAATATTATGATGTATAGGTGCAGTAGCAACATGTCAACGTTTCATGCTTATTTAAAATAAAGATATATTACGTAGATTATATACTTTTATTTACAACATACCTAAAATTTCATTAATAAAACAAACGTTCGATTACAACTGTATCATAAGATATATTATTAATTTATACACACACACACGTCGTATATGACATCGTATTGTGTCATTCCTGTATATAAGAAATTAATATTTGATTTTAAAATTATATAATTTGATTCCATCAAATAACTATCTGTATTTAACAAATTTTAATAAATATTTTATAAACATTTAAGGTGGTTGTATGAAAATGTCATTGAATGCGGAAATTTACAAAAAAAAAATATATATTATTCCACAAATGCTGACAAATTTTTTGGTATTTTTTTTCAATACAGGTTGCCACGCTCATTTTTAAGTAACCATGGTTCCTTTTTCTGTGTGGGGGCCCTTAAAGTTCAAGCTTTAAGCGTTGTAATGATATAAAAAATGTATGGAGCCACGATAATTTTTGAGATAATTAATTAATAATATGAAAATCAGCGTAAAAGTACTGAAATAGGTTAGGTTGACGTAGTAGTACGTCAATATACGTCAATTTCCATTTTGAACAAGTCTATGACTAACGGCGTTAATCGTGTGCGTGTACATCAAACTATTCTTTGTGTAAAATTAAATTATTTTTATGTAATACACCATTTAATTGTCTTACAGTTTAAAACTGAATTTTATGAATATTAATAACACATGTCTAATAAGACAATTTTAGTTTGTATTTGTGGATGCTCAATTGACTTGAGAGTCTTCATAGAACCACCTTAAGCGAATTTTAATTTTACAGATTTATTAGATTTGTTTTTTACTTTTTTTTTTTTAATAAAAATATAATCCATAACTGTGAACTTGTTTATAATTTTCTAAAGCTTATCTGCCTATCACATCAGTGAATATGCCTTTATCAGATGAAAATAGGTTAATAAAAAAGACGACTGTAAATTTGTGATACACGTGTCGGTAACTTAAAATACACCGTAGATATGGTGTTGGTCAATGCTAAGATTGGTGTTGATAAGCCAGCACAAGTGTTATATAAAAATAATGATGAATATTGTTTGCTTGATATTTTCTATCGGATAATCGCTATTTCATGCATTAATTTTTGGATTCGTTTCTAATTTTATAGTTCTATTTTAAGATATGTTTAAATGACAAACATATTGATAAAAAGTCCAAATTAATCGACGTAACATGTATGATGAATATGTAAAAATATAATTTAATTATATTTTAATGACATTTTCAAAGTAATCAATGAACACACTTAATCATATGAAATATCAGAGGCCAGTGGCGCGAGCAATATGAGAGGATGGCCATTGATCTATCGATTTTTTCATGCCCGTCTTAGTAGTGTCATCCTTTCGCTCTTTCCTTTTGGCGTCACTTGTGTTTGCAAGAGAGGGGCGCGAGAGCAAAAATCGGCTTCAACGTCAACTTTGCCGAGACAACGCAGCCAGCGCCGTCGTCGCGATTACGTAAGCAAAAGAACCGTTAATGAGGTCGCAGTGGGACGCGCAAGAGAGGCATATCGAAGGTCTCGAGCGAGCGCAAGCGACGCCGTCGATAAGCGATATCACGCGGAACATCTGACTAACGGAGACAGAGACGACGAGTGTCTCGAACATTGTGAAAGCATCGTTCATTAGTGGGGCGAGCGAGCGCTAGCAAAAATTTTGCAGACGCTACTTTGCATGCAATTGCTTCTAACTTTGACCTCATGCTCATTGCGTCGCGTATCTTTAGTCTTTCAATCTTTCGAAAACTCATGTATATTCTTTTCTAAATTTCTTATTCTACTAATGTTAAATTTATGCTTTTTTCGCTATGAGCACATACAAATTTAAAGTTTTTAAATTATTTCAACTTGACTTTTGAAATATAGACCTTTAAAATTGGTCTCGAAATTGGTTACAGTACTTCGATAACGCGCTAAACAAAACTAGACTATATCAGTAAAATTACTGATATTTTTAATAATGTTTCCCTTTTATTTTCTTCAGCTTTTAATTTTCATAAAATATTATAGTCTTTCATCGTTTGTTAAGTTAGTTTAAATAGAATTTAATCAATATGATTTTAAAAAACCGCTGCCAATTCGTTGGTACTTAGCTAGCTTCCTCAAACTTAATTTGTTGTGCTACTATTATATAATTTGCGTTAAAAATTATTTTTAAAATTATTATTAATAAATTAATAATTTATAAACAATATAATATAATATATAAAACAATATAATATAATATATAATATAATAAAATATAAGGATACACCAATTATAACACAAATTGTATACTATATTTTGTTAAAATTTCAAGAGATTATCTTCATTATTTCGCATGATAATGTGCATGTGCTTAACATATTTTTCAAAATTTTTTTATAAAATTAATTTTAATTCGTTTTTAAAAAACCTCAAATATCTTTGGTAGTAATAATCAAATCTTTTGGGCAACGAACTTGATTCTTAGATATAAAAAAGCTACCTCTCTGTCATATTTCAAAACAATTCATTGCCTTTTACTTCTGTTATCGAAGACGAAAGACAATGTACTTTTTTCTAAAATAATTTTTCTTATCGAAAACAAGTGAAGATAATTCCTTGAAATTTTAAGTAAATGGTGTATACTAGATAGGTGTAATAAGTGGTTAAAATTGGAAGTCGATAAATAAAATATTTTTTAGAAATAAATGAGTATAAACCACATTTTTATTAATAACAAATGATGGACTAACAATAATTTAAATATTAGAAAAAGAAAATGTAGGTAATTTAGAGATCTTTCAATAAAAATTTATGATGTTAAGTAATAATAGCTCTAACATATTAAAAAATTGAAAAAAAAAATGAAAAATTTGAAACGGTTTTTTAGTTATAAGAAAAAAGAAAATCTATCAAATCGAAAAATAGGTTATGTTCTTGAAATCATCCTCCCGAATGAAGAGAATAAGCTTTATCCGATGAAAATCGGTTGAATGGTTTTAAAGTTATCGCCAGTACGCACACGCACACATACACACGAAAATATTTTTGCCAAAAAACGACAAACTTAGTAGCTAAATTCTTAAAACGTTTTTTTTTAAAATATTTTTTGTCACAAAAATTTTTTTCCCCGTTACAAAGCTTCCTCTTTAAGGAAGCAAAATTGAAAATCAATGATGATGTAATGGCGCTTGGATATTTTCAAAGTACTTAAAAAAGTCTCAATAAAGCATCTCTAGCTAATGACGACGTAAGTATGTGATGTCCAATTTACATTGCGATTGTTAGAAACGGATTGCAGATGGGAAGTTTTGGCATGAACCATGTGCCCTTCGCAGGAAGAAAGGGGCATATATAAGATAAGTCGCAAAAGAAAAGCAAGTGCAAAAAGACAATACTTACGCATTACACCTCTACGAAATAATGCCATATACGTTTTTTCCTGAAACATACAAGCAGAGTGCACACTCTCCGGGAAACGAATTTCAGCGGGCTTTTGTGACTCGATTTCTGGTACCTATAAATGAAGTGTACCTAACTCCATCTCATAGCCCCTTTTTCTTGAGATATGAGCAATCTCATCTCAAATATCCTCTATTTCATTAAAAAATTATGTCTCTTCGATTGACTATCACATCTTAAGTATTTATGATACAAAAATGAACAAAACAGATTATAAAAATAGACAGTAAAAGTTAAAATTTAGGCTCTGATTCGTTGAAAAATCTTTATTTTTCAGGAATTTGTAAGCAATCAAAGATAGTGTAAGAAAATGGTTAAGAATTTGTCTTCATTTTAAGTGATTTAACGGATCGTATTTTTAACCACTTTCTGTCCTATCTTTGATTGCTTACACGGACAGAAGTTCTCCAGTAAATTTTACAAGGTACTATAGTAATTCTCTCACAGACTGCTCATGTCACAAATTTTACTATGTTCTATAGTAATTCTCTCACAGACTGCTCATGTCACAAATTTTACTATGTACTATAGTCATTTTTTGTAGGGAATCAACGAATTTTTTTAAGAAACCTATGTTTTTTTTAAGGAACATATGAATTTTTTAAGAGACCTATGAATTTTTTAAAAAAATTCTTGTAAAAATTCCAATATGGGCAGTCTGTGAGAGAATTACTATAGTACCTTGTAAAATTTACTAACAAAAATACAAATTTTTAAGCGAATCAGAGCTTACATTTTAGCTTTTACTGTATAATTTCATAATCTTTTTTGTTCGTTTTCGTATTTCAAAAAAGAGCCTATGAGATGAAATTAGACATACTGAACTTCATTTCTAGATGCCAGAAATCGACTCTGAAAAGCCGCTGAATCCGTTTTCCGGAGGGTGTGCACTCTGCTTGTTAGTAAAGTTTTGCCTTTTTTAACTGTCTTTTTTTAGAAATTATATGTAGACCAACATTTTCATATAATATTCTAAGAATAATTTCAGTTATTTTCATGTGTTCGCTATTTATCTTAACTACTTCCTTTCTCTTTGTAAAAAAATAAGTATTCGAAATCAATAACACTATAAAAATGATTAGAGATCGCTAGGCTTATAGAGTTTAATAATTAATAGTGGTATGATAGTTACGCTCTAAATCACATGTAGCCATGAATATATATTATATTGATTCACTATTATGTATTGTTTCTTTGAATGGCAAATAATATCTTTCCTGCTGTATATAATTTCGAAAATACGCATTTACTATTAATATGCCCAATATTAAAGATAAGAACATTTTACTAGTATTAGTATGAAAAAAAAAATATTAGCATAGAAAAAAAGACGACGTGAGTTGATAAATAATTATATGTATTTCGCATTTATCAAAGAATTCTGTATTTTTTGTTTACCAACGGATATCTATTCTAGTATAAGTCTGGTTATTAACGAAAATTTCTCTTTATCGGTTTCTTGAATCTTATTTACTGTGGGCATTAGTATATTATTATATAAATTTAGATGATTTTAACTATCATTGTTACTACGAGATTTTTTGTGGATAGATTTTTTTACTACTTTACTATATAAAAAATGCCCATTTTCTTTTCTGAAATCTTTTATGTTTGTCGGAAGGAAAAATGTTAAGAAAATATTGTTTTTTTTCTGTTTCAGCCGGGAGAGGGACCGAGAGAGGGAGAGGGAGCGGGATCGAGAGAGGGAGAGGGAGAGGGAGCGAGAGCGCGAGAGAGAACGAGACCGGGAGCGCGAACGAGAGCGCGAACGGGAGCGCGAGAGGGAGCGAGAGCGGGAACGGGAGCGCGATCGAGAGCGCGACCGGGATCGCGATCGCGACAGGGGCTTCGAGGCGGCTGTGACGGTGGGCAACCCGGGTGGCCGCTTCGGCCGCTATGAAACGCCACCGCGCGCCAGGACGTCGAGCTACAGCCGGACCCCGGGCGGTGGCAGCACGCCGGGCGCCAGCCCGGCCCACCCGAGCGCCATGTCGCGCAACAGCCGCCGCTCCTACCAGGCCGACCCCTACTACGAGCCCGACTACCCCGAGCCTCAGCTCAGCCGGCGCTTCCGCAGCTACGATGAGTTTAGCCAGGGCAGCGGCGGCGCCAGCCACGACGACTACGAGCAGGGCCCGGGCCCCGAGTCCAAGCTCCTCGGCGACGACGAGCTACCCGGTCTGCCCGTCCTCTCGCGTCGGCACGCGCTGCCCAGCGTCGTGGGCGTCGACGGCCCGGGCCCGCCGCCCCCACCGCTGCTTCCGCCTCCGGACATCCGCCACCTTCAGAAGGAGCGCGTGCACCTTCTCGAGCAGCTCGAGGAGTGCCACAGCAGCGGTGACGAGCTCAGCTTCGCGCCCAAGAAGCGGCCCAAGCTCATGGACGCGGGCCCCATCATGTTGGCCGGCGAGGACGACGAGCCCGAGATCGCCTCGCTCCTCGTCACCTCGCACTCGGGCCGCAAGGGCATGGAGGTGCGCAGGGTCAGCGACAGCAAGCTCCTGCTGCACCACGGCTCGCGGCGCTCCAGCTGCGAGGGCCGCGGCGCCATGCCCTGCAAGCGCCGCCGGGACACCAGCAGCAGGTCAGTAGACTCCCAGCCCTCCGACCCTCGGCTTCGCGGCCAGCGCGCTTACCCGGACGCTCCCCTCTGTTGCAGGCACCACGAGCACCACGACGGCTCGCGACCGGGCACGCCGCTCGTGGACGAGCGGCCCGAGAACATCTTGCCGAGCGAGCCCCGCCGGTTCCGCGAGCGCAGCCAGGACGGTCCGCTGTCTCTGCCGTTGCCCAGGTTCGCCACGCAGATGCTGAGCGGCGGTGTTTGTGTTGGCGTCGGCGCTGGCATCAGCGGCATCGGGAGCGCTCCCGGTGGTGCCGCCGTCGCCAGTGGGGTCGGCCAGCGCGGGCCCGGTCCCGGCGGCAGCCTCTCCAAGATCGCCTCGCCACCGTGCACGGAGCGCATACAGGTGGCGGTGCCCAGCCCGCGCAGCGCCGTCCAGCCACCGGCTTCGCCACCCCCGCGCCACCCTAGTCCGAGCCCGACGAGCTCGGACAGCGAGGCAGCGCCGCAGTCGCCCAGCCTCGAAGAGCGCATCCGTTCGCTCGATGAGAAGTATGAAAAGTGGTCAGGCTCGAGAGCGCTGAGCGCCGCAGGCGGCGACGCTCTCGCGAAGCTTGATGCCCAGGCCTCGGAGCGTTTCCGCTTCCGGCACAAGCTGCTCGACCTCGACCTCCACGAGGTGCAGCCCTCGGACATCGTCAAGTCCGTGCTCGCGAGGCGGAGTGTCTTCGACGAGGATTCGAAGCGTCTCGAGAACCTCAATGAGAAGTACGAGCCGAAGGAGTTTACGGGCGTCATCGGTGTAAGTGCCCTTGTGGGGCAGAGTTGCGCCAGCAAGGTGTGCCTGCAGTACCCCTTTCCTAGTCATCCGCCGGCCTCGGCGTCGCCCTCGACCTCGGCGCCGCCACCGTTGCCGCAGCCGCAGCCACAGCCACCGCAGCCGCTACTGGGCTGCAAGCCCGCGGCACAGGCCGGCCACAACTGCGTCGTGCACCCGGGTCCCGCGACGCCCGTCACACCCGGCGTCAGCGCGAAGACGGTCAGCCCGGAGTTGCCACCGGTTTCGCTGCCGCACAATCTGTCCTCGGCTCACTCGCTCGGCGCTTCGACGAGCCGCAACCTTCCTCAGATCTCTAGCGCCAGCGGAAGTCTGACAACGAGCCTCGGATCCTCTGCTCCCCTAGCCACAGCAGCGACGCCACCGGCTACGTCCGTGCCGGGGCCCTCCCTGAGCGCGGCCGCGATCGCCGCTCCCTGCACCCCAAACCAGCAGCAGCAACAGCAACAGCAAGCTGTTCCAGCTACGTCTACCTCGTGTTCCTCGGTGTCACACTCTTCGGAGGCCCCCCGAGCCAAACTCAAGAAGGAGTCGAGCAGCCGGGAGAGTCGGGACTCGAGGGAAGGCAGGGACTCAAGGCACGGCAAATCAAAAGAATCATCCTCGTGCACATCTTCGACCTCGTCTTCATCGTCGCGGAGGGCGCGAAAGGAGGAGGAGACGGCGACGACGGAGAAGAGCCGGAGGGATCGCGAGGAGCACCGGGAAGAACGGATCTCTACGGTGAGCGCGTCCGAAAGCGCCGACTTCGAAAGCCACTCCAAGGATTCCAAGGAGAGTAGGCACGAAAAGAAGGATCGTGAAGATAAGGAGAGGCGAGAAGAGAGGGAGCGCCAGGAGCGGAAGGAGCGGGAAGAGCGGGAGAGGCGAGAAAAGGATGAAGAACGAAGGGAGCGCGAAAGACTTGAAAAGGAGAGGCAAGAGAAGGAGAGGAAGGAGCGCGAGGAGCGAGAGGAAATCGAGCAGCGGGAGAAGGAAAAGCGGCTCGAAAAAGAGAGGCAGGAAAGAAAGGAAAAGGAGGAGCAAGAGCGAAAAGAGCGCGAGAGAAAGGAGCGCGAGGAGCGCGAAAGACGCGAGCGAGAGCGCGCGGAAAAGGAGAAGATAGAAAAAGAACGACTGCGAAAGGAACGCGAAGAACAAGAAAAACGCGATAAAGATCGTATCGAACGAGATAAGAAACGCGAAAAAGATGAAAAGGAGCGGCTGGAACGGGAGCGAAGAAAAGAAAAAGACGAAAGAGATAGGCAGGAAAAAGAGAGACGAGATAAAGAAGAAAAAGATCGAATTGAAAAAGAGAAGCACGATCGAGACAAGAGAAGAGATCGTGAAGAGGTCGAAAGAAAGGACAGGGAAAAAGCAGATCGAGAAAAGCGACGAGATCGCGAAGACAAGGACAAGGATAAGGACAGAGAAAGGGAAAAGGAGAGAGATAAGGATAGGGAAAAGGACAAAGATAAGGAAAGAGAGAAAGAAAAACGAGAAAGAGATGAAAGCAGACGCGGACCCATGGAAAATCACGTTCAATCCTCCAATGTACAAACGACGATACCTGTTCCCGCTTCTATTTCCAATAAGCGGCGGTGTTCGTCGCAAGACGCTTCCGCTGACGAAGAGGCGAAAGAGGCAAAGCGTCTCAAGATTTCCTCTGAACACCGAAGGGATAGCAAAGATAAATCCAAACAAAATCGGCGCTCTGAGGATCGCAAGCATCGTAGTGAAACTCATAGAACTAGCCGTGATAGCAGGGACAGTCGAGAAAGCAAAGAATCAATTTCAACTCAAGATAGTCGAGATAGTAGAGATAGCCGAGACAGTCGTGAGATCAGAGAGTCGCAGTCACACGGCGATTTGACTAGAGAATCGAGCAAAGAAGGTAAAGAGAACAACAGAGATACGAGCAGCAAGGATAAACAACGAAGTAAAAAGAGTCGCTCGGAGAAGTCGTCGGAGAAGGAGTCAAGAGAACGAAGTCCTCGAGTATCTGTACATGAATCAGAAAAGGACTTCTTGTCAAGACTTGAATTAGCCAAAAGAAACGACTTGAATTTGGTGAACGATCAATTGTCTATTGGTTCACATCATCCGAGAGAAACACCGCAAATACACGTTCCATTACAACATCATCAACACCAACAACAGCAGCAGCATCAGCAGCAGCAGCAACAACAACAGCAGCTGCAACAACAGCACCAGCTGCAACAACAACATCAGCAGCAACAACAGCACCAGCAGCACCAGCAGCATCAGCAGCACCAGCAGCACCAACAACATCAACAACATCAACAGCACCAACAGCACCAACAGCAACATCACCTTCACCACATTTCTCTCAATCTTCACAGCGACACGGATGAGGGTGGACTTGCCACGCACGAAATGCAACGTATGCGAAACCCTTCGGCTACCGACACTGACAGCGATGAACCAAAGAAACACTCAATCTTTGACATCGTCGATGATGAACCTGCCTACATTAGTATGTATGACAAGGTCAAAGCAAGATCAACAAAGAACATGCAGAAGCTTGAGGAAGAAAAACGTCAGGTAAGAAGATTTTGCAACTTTAGATTATTTTTATTCCACACATGTGCAACTTTACGTATGAATTAATTTTTTTTTCTTTTGTTACAGGTAAGGCTGAAGGATAAGTTTTCGCAACTGAAGCAAAGTAGAGCGAGGCGAGAAGAAAAGAAACAGAGTACCTCATGGGATGGAGATTCTGTCAGTAGCAAAGCGTTGACCGAGGATGAAGCGACTTCAGAGTCTGACTCGGCAAGGGCCAAGTCATTGTCTCGTAAAGGATCAAGATCTCGAATCCACTCTGATACCAGCGAAGATGAATCATTCAATGAAAAACTTGACAAAATTAAAAATGAACGTTTCTTAGAGAGTGACGTTGATCTCGGGTTTGCTGATACAGAAGAGAAGCATCATCCTCATGAGTCCGACTCGATAAATGCAAGTATCATGGTAAATAACATGCGTATCAAGGACGAACCCAGAACATCTGATGAGGAAGAAAGGATGTCAATATCTTTCCACTCAAATCATCCAGTTGTCGTTAATAATCACGATCGGGATTCTCGTAAAAAGTCGCACAAGAAGAAACAAAAGCGTCAAAAGAATTCCATGTCTAGCGAGGAGGGTATTAAAATTGAAGCCTCCAGCAGTCTTGATTACAAAAATAAGTCGATTCTTTGTAGTTCTACAAACAGTAACCATGTAGATGAGGATTCTCCAAGCTCGGTGGCAGACATTGGCAGTGCATCGCTAGCTACATCAACACTAAGCGAGAGTGAAGAAAGGATAAGACAAGAAAAGAAAGCCAGAAGTAAAAAGGAGAAGCGCCGAGACCGTAACTCGGAAAGTAAAGTAAAAGCGAGAAGGAAACGATTAAACAGGCAAGAAGCTCGAGATAGCCAGCGAATGGAAGATATCTTCGGGCCATTATCAGATGACGTCGATGAGCCATCTGGCAATAACTTGTTCAATAGACTTTCCGATTCGCCTCAAGAAAATCACATAGGTTATCATTCCGACAGCGATGAGCTGCGCAGTCCCGTCCTTGAACATGAACGGGGTCGTAGAAAATTGGAGAAAAAGCGCAGACATCAACCGCAAGACGAAAACAGCGTTGATCTGGCCGAGGCAGGTCGAGAAATTGAAGCGAACCTCTTGGGGTTGCCCAATTCTCCGAAATCCGCAGCTACCTGTACCGAATCCAACGATCACGACGTTTTCCGCTTTACCGATGATAATGACAGCATCGAACCTGCAACACCCAGCGCCGTTCCGGAGAAGTTCAAGGAGAAAAAGAAAAAGCGAAAGAAGTCGAAAGAGGAACGATCACGCAAAGACTGTCATCACCATCATCATCACCATCATCACCACCACGAAAAGTCGAATACTGGCTTGCCTTTCCTTGGTTCAGATAATACGCCTCCTCGAGCTAGTAGTCCGCTCATTACCCCCAAACCAATGTCTCCTCAATTACTATCGCCAAGAGAAAGTATGCTCAGTCCGATACCGAAAATCGCCCCTAACATGCCGAGTGTGCCAACAGAACACGTTGTTTCCGAGTCTCTTGCCGATATAGATTCTAACAAATCAGACAAGAAGAAAGACAAATGCATTCCAGGATTTGGAATTGATGTCGACGAAAGTATACATGAGAATGCAGTTAAAAGCATATCGGAGCCCGACGAGCGCGATACCAGCTTGCAATCTATGAACAGCAGGGAGGAACAAGAAGTACCTGAGTCAGCGACGCCCCCACCTCAGCCCGAAGATAAGCCTCGAGTTGTTATTTCCCAAGAAGAAACCGAGGACGCTGTGGCAGCTTTATTGGAGGAGACCTTCGGTGAAACCGAAGACTACTCTTACGAAGGCGAAGAGGAAGAGGCGGAGGCGGAAACGACCAGTGTTCCGACACAGGAAACGCCGGCTGCCGAAGACGTCGAGGAAACTCAACAAGCTGTTGACAGTTTGAATGCCTCGAATGCCGAAGCAGAGACCGACTTAAAACCAGATACACCACAAAGTGAGCATGACCTCCAGATAGATACCGACACCGAGGAAGATCCAAACTTTGAGAGCTTCGAAATGAATCAACCACCAAAGACTCTAGATATTCCATCCTTCTACAAGTCACCGCTGAAGACGCCAGCAACTGAAATAGTTCCAGTAGTGGCGAGTCTTGAAAAGCCAGCAGAAAATTCTCCGGTAGTTACAACAACAACAGCTTCAATTGTAAAACCACAAAGTCCAGCAAGTTCGGTGATAGCTCACTCGTGGAAATTGAACGAGCCGAAAGCTCGAGAATCGGCGCAAACACCGCAAGCAGATGCTGTCGAGCCAAGCGCATGTGCAACAGAACCCGAGACGTGTACGACTCCAGCCCGAAGGTTATCTTCTTCGCCAACACCACCGTCACCATCCGGACAATTCAAACAGGGTGTCACGAGCCCGTGTCATATGCCACTAATTAGCGAACCATCGAAAATTGGTGGCGTTAGCTCGCAACCTCTGTATCAGAGGCTTCCAGTTTCCCCGCAAAGTCCGATGGTGTCCATGAGGCAGATGCCCGCTCGAACACAAAATGTTTGTTCTAGTCCCTCGTCTGTGAATGCCCCCACTGTTCCTTCTCCAGTCTCGTCTAGAGCGGCTCCGCCGACAACGAGCCAGCAACAACCTCCTTCGCCGAACGGCCAGTGGAATCGTAGTCCAATGAGTCCACTCGCACCTTGTGTGACGAAAGCTACAACACCACCTGTCAGAATACCAGTGAGCGTGCCTATATCTGCGCACCGACCAGAGCCACCCATTCAACACATCTATTCAACGGCATCCAGCCCGCAGCCAGTGATACAGCATGCCCCAGGTATGAGGGCGGCAGCGCCAAATTACCCAAGAGGTGGTTTGCCCCCTTTGACACTCAATATACCTCCGCGACCATACCTGCCGAGTATACCAGCTCTGCCGTCCGGTTCTCAGCCACCGAAAAGCACACGAGAGCCGAGTATCCCTGGAAAATCGGTCATCGAAACTATTATACCATCGAGCACTAACGAGCCCTCATCTAGAATAGATGAACCAAAACTATCGCCTGGTATTCTTCCCGAGCCTACTACGAAAGCATCAACGTCACCGAAGGTGCCCTCACCGAATCAGCCTCCTACTTACATTCCAGAAACAGCTAAAATAGAGATCAGGCCCACTACGTCAAGTCCAGTTTTCGGCAAAACCGATGTGTGTAGCCTAAAACAGGAGCTGACAAATGTTCAGCTTCTTGCGACACACCTACCTCGGTCGTCTACACCCAGTCCTGTTATTGTGGCGCATGGCCAATCTCAACTGGTTCATACGTCCGTAGTTCATCCATCTATAACTCCCACAGTTTCTTCGTCAAATCCACTGCTTGTGAAAAATGTCATACCAATTGCACCACAGCAAATGTCACCGACCGGTTCATTGCCCGACAAGTGCTTCATACAATCGGCAAGTCAAATTACTGGTCAAAAACCCGCGATCATACCTCAGAACGTACTATTGGCCAAATCTCTCGTTCCCGTTGTCTCGACTATGTCACAAACTATCATCTCAAGAGTCACCACATCAACAGCACCTAGTATTCCTGTTACCGGTATTAACAAGTTGACTGCCATGGAAAATGATACGCGTTACATTCCAGAACAATCTGAAATCAAGGAAAAACCACTCGATCAAGAAAAGATTCAACAGATGCAACTAACTCCTCCACATGAACCTTCGCAAGCAGTAGATGTGAAAAATCAAGAAATATCCGATATAAAAACAGATCTCATTAAGAATGAAAATGTTTTGGAACACAAAGTCGAATTAACACCAGAAGTGAAGATAGAAAAACAAGAAGTTTATCAAAACGAAAATCTTAACATGAAAATAGAAGAGGAAACATCACACGAAATAATTAAGTCGGAGCCTGAATCACCTCCAAAGAAAGAGACATTTGAACAGATAAAATCAGTTAACGATGTCAAGGAAGAGGAACTAGTTGAGGGCGAAGGTGAGGAAGAACCGGCTGAAGACCCGTTAAAAGAAACTTGTAGTGATCCTCTTGCTCTTGAAGTAGTCAAGGACGAGGCAACTGACAGCAAAGAAGACAGCGATTACTGGTCCGCCAAAGAAGTTAACATCGAGAGTGTGATTAAAAAGGTCGACGCTCTGTGCGACGCAGAGAGTAATGACGCAGATGAAGATGATCGAATCCATGACAGAAATAATGAGTCGCGTGAGACGAGTAAAAGTGAAGGAGATAATTGGTTTGAGTCTGATTCAATGGAAGACGAGACTAAAAAGAAATATGCTAACATGGACGATCAAGACGAGGGTGTGGAAACTTGCGAAACTGAATCGATTAGAACTCGGCGTGGAAGATCGAAAACGAAAAGGGGTGTTACCAATCGTGGTGGTGTTACTACAAGACGTGGGGGAAGAAATGGACCAGTCAATGCTGCGCCCGTTGCTGTGCAAAAGCGCGGCGGACGGGCCAGCAGAGGTGGCAAACAACACGCCGAAAAGAACAAACTACCGGCTGACGTGTACGAATTTCACGACGACAGTGAGGAGGACAACGCTGGTCGGCCAAGACTTATACTCACAATCAAATCCCCTGCACCAAACGCAACCGGACCTAATGCTCAGCCAGCCACTCCTGTTGCTGCTGTCAAAGAAGTTCCACCCGAGGAGTTCGTATCTCCCGCTCTTAACACGCGCAAGTCTCGGCGGTTGGCTGAAAAAGATGGCAGCAGATCAACTGTTGACGATGTCATCGAGGATGTGGTACGGGGAACCGCTAATAAGAACGGAGCTGGTGCACCTATTACTCGTCGTAGTACGAGACAAAATAGTGCTCCACGCAATGTGCCTGGCCAGCAACTTGTGCTTCCAGCGGCAGAAACCAGAAAGTCGCCAAGAAGTACCAGAAAAGCCCAACGACGCACTTCTGAGTGCACTGATACAGCAAACGACGAGAAGATGAAAGATGCCACTCCACTCCAATTGACATCTGAACTGATTCAATTCAAAGACGCAATCACGCCTGCTATCAATGAAATTGAGAAAGTTGAAGAGGCTAAACCGAGCCCAGTTGCAGGTCTTCCACTAAAGCCTGTATCTCATGAACCAATGACCTTAATCGACCCTGTCACAGGAATGCTTATACCGATGAGAGAATCAGAGGAAGGTCAATACATACCAGTTTCTACAGCTTCTGGTCAAATAATTCAAAACGCCCTGCGAACAAATGCCGAAGCAAAAATAAATGTAACAACCACAAGTGCTCTAGCGGAGATAGGTAAATCTAAGCTCTCAGAACCAGCTTCTATGGAATCAGCTAAACCAGAAACTAAAGTTGAAACTACTATACCTTGCAAGCCAGCTCACACTGTTGCACCACCAACAACAGCTCAACAACCTCAGAGCAATAGCGTAATTACTAAACCTCAATCACCTACCGTTCAAACAAGCGTTAATCTCACTATGCAATCATCAACCATGCCAATCGCAGTGTCGGCACCGTCCACAACTACTGTAGTCTCTGCGAATGTAATTTCAACTCAAACGTTATCGACTTGCAGCGCGCCTTCAAAACCCACCAGTCTCAAAGCTCATGTTTTGAATGCTAGTAAATTGGTTAATCAAGTACAACATCCTATTGTAGTAACTAAAGCGGCTGTTCCCAATGTACCGACGCCACCAGTTGTGCAAAACATGGCTAAACAACCAACTCCGCCTTTACAAGGCTTGCATTTACACGTTCCAACTGCTCGTGTCGTTTCGCCAAGTATAAGTCCTCATCCAAAACCTATTCCACCGCAAACGGCAGTAATAAATGCAGTAAATGGCAAACCAGGTCAACCAATGTCTCCAGTTCTGAATACTACAGGGGGTCCACCAAATCCAAAGCAACATCTTCTACAAGCTGCAAAGCAACAGCAGTTACAGCAACAAACTCCTACGATTGTCAATTTGCAACACCCAAAGGTACCATTAAATGCACATACTGGACCAATTGCACCAACTCCCGTACAAAGAATTCACGCAGCACCTCAGCCACCGCCTATAAAGGGAATAAATGGTCAACCACATCCAATAAATCCAAAGGCACACTTGCTGCAAGCTGTGGTACCTTCAATTGTTGCTGGTACTGTTGCAAGTCCACCGACACAATCTCATCTTGTTGCTCCCCAAGCAGTGGTCACTGGAGTTCCATGTACAAGAACACCTGCTCCGAAAACTGTAAGAAAATACGGTTATATTAACTTCGTTACAGCACTATAGAATACATTTTCCTTATTTTGAACATTTCTTTTACAGATAACTGGTATCGTGGAAGCA
The DNA here is from genome assembly GCA_030522985.1 of Torymus sinensis. Classification (NCBI taxonomy): domain Eukaryota; kingdom Metazoa; phylum Arthropoda; class Insecta; order Hymenoptera; family Torymidae; genus Torymus; species Torymus sinensis. The sequence goes on along the minus strand of JAPYZP010000256.1, from coordinate 16,640 downwards.
CCAAAGGTAGAGGTTACAATGCCTAGCTGCATTATGGTTCCTGCACCAAGTTCTCAAAGCAGGGTGATTCCATTGTCTGCTTATGAAGCAACTTTGGTAAGACAATACTTACATTTTACTAGCATGCTTTTTGCTTAACATTGCTACATTCATCATTTTGCAGTATACATGCAATAAAAATTTTAGTATACATGCCTTAAAAATTAAAATAAAATTTGATTCGTAATATTACGTATAAAGACCTTCTCAAATAATGTATTTCATTGAAACTAACTTTGCTTGGTTTTGGTTAGCATGGAAGTGCTGGTCCAGTTCCATCACCAGGGGGACAATATGGACTTGTTCCCCCACATCACACTCAGAGTCCCCCACTGCCTCCACCTGCTCATCATCATGCTAACACTCCTCAGGTACTATATCGCTGTATGCTTATTACCTTTGCGCTTAACTACCCTCTACATAGTTATTTAGCTATTTCATTTACACGTGTAAATATAAAAAAAATAATAAAATAGAAAAAAATAATAAAATAATAAAAAATGTTTTCTAGGGTGACGTTGTCAATCCATTCGGTGGACTTTCAAGAGCTGGGGAAATAGCCCCACACTATATGCACCAACAGGTCCTACAGTACCAATATCTAAGAGCACAGCAGGAAGCAATAACAGCCGGATCTCGATTACCATATCACGTGGCATTAGATCCAAAATTAGAGGCTGCTTGCGTGGAAGGTACACAAAGTCCGCCATTGGAATTGCGCCGAGGTAGACGAACGCCTCAAGATCGTACAACTGATAGTCCACAAATCGCACAAGTTTATATGATGCATGGTGTAGGTCGATATAATGCGGCCAACGCCGTGCAACGTGGCTACTACGAACCACCACCAGCACATCTGCAGCGCGCACAATATCCATTGCCTGCAACTGAAGCTCCGCCTGAGAGAGCGCTTACTCCTGATAGATCGAGAAAGCAATTGGTCACGTCACCTCCTCAAGGAGACTCGCTGCTAATGATGCTACAGCGTTATCCAGTCATGTGGCAGGGCTTACTAGCTCTGAAAAACGATCAAGCGGCCGTGCAGATGCATTTTGTTTTTGGCAACCCAAACGTAGCCAGGGAAAGCTTACCTTGTAACAGTGACGGATCCACACCACCATTAAGAATCGCGCAGAGAATGAGATTGGAGCCGACGCAAGTTGAGGGCGTTGCTAGAAAAATGCAGGTATGTCATAAGAAATCCCAAGGCTATTTTTAAATCTTTATACCACTCTCTAACCTCAAAATCGCAACTTTTACATGATTTTTAAGTTCTCGGGGTATAAAATACTCTATGAAACTCGTGCGTCAGGTGATTTTTACTGCATTGGACTTTTCTCACTCGCTTTGCTCGTGCGAAAAACGTTTCCTGCGGTAAATAATCATCTTCCACACCAGTGTCATAATATACTATTATTTTAATCCTGTTTTTACTAGTGGGACTACAAATTTTACTTTTTTACAGATTGATAATGAACACTGCATGTTGTTGGCTCTTCCGTGCGGGCGCGATCACTTGGATGTCTTACAGCAAAGCAAGAACCTTCAAACGGGCTTTATCACTTATTTACAACAGAAACAAGCTGCAGGAATCGTTAACATTGCTGCTCCCGGCTCTCAACAGGTTTGTTGCGATAACATAATAAAAATTGGCATATAAAACACGGATAATAATAAATCTGATTTTCATTCCAGCCTTCGTTCGTGGTGCACATATTTCCATCGTGTGATTTTGCCAACGAGAACCTGGCACGTATTGCTCCTGATTTGCTACACAGAGTTGCAGAAATTGCTCATTTAGTCATCGTCATCGCTACCGTTTGAAAGCAATTGGTTGTAACATGGATAGGAATTCAGCTGCTGTATAGCAAGGACGCACAGAGTGCGCGTAGCGCCAAGTGTATGAAACACGTACCCAGCGTCTTAATCTAAACTGAAACTTGGATTTGACACGTTGACATTTGTTGACTATAAATGCGAATTACAGAGGTTAGCAAAAGGAAGCAATTCTTTCGCGACTTAAGAGATCCTTGTTGAAAATTCGCACGAGTGACAATCAAATAGAAAATGAAGAACCCGAGAAAAGCGCTGAAGCAGAGGTGAACAAGTAAAAGTAAGCGCGTCGGAGGCCTAGGCAGGGCGACGGAGATGCGGATTGAGTGAAGAAGTTAGCGAGATGGAAGTATTTCGCGTGCTCCTTCTCCTCGACTTTCTGCTCGAAACGCAAGGTCGATAACTGACAACGTTTGTGGGAGTGACCGACGTCACTCTTGGTCCCTCCGACAAGCGGGTCAGACGTAGCTCCGAAACAAACGTTCAAGTCCATATTATACTTATATAGTATAAATGAATCACGTGTATATTATGTAAGTATAATACAAACATCCCGAATATATAGATACACGAATATTTCTTCGCGTGAGAAATGTCTCTGAAAGATACAAGAAAACCTGGACATACCAGTTAAAAATAATCGTTTTGCGAGAACAAATAACATTATTACATTTTCCCTGTCCCTGTACACGAGCTATCTCATAAGTTTTAGACGTTGAAGAATAAAAGACACTTTATAAATTTAAGAGCCAGCCAAGGCATAACTACTGTGATTTTAATTATTTAACGATATCTACATAAAGGGAAAACATAAGAAAAATCGCTATTGTTTTATGCGATCCGAGCGCGCGTTATGTGATGTGTTATTGTATAATATTGCTCTATATAAATACCTATGTATTATATTACTGTAAAACAATAGTTGCTGCTGCCGCTACCGTCGATGACGATGCCGCCGCTCCAAATTTAGAGTAAAATTTATCGAACGATAATATGCGAGTTAAAATAAAATACGGTTGCGTAAAGCTTCTAGGGGAGAAACAGAAGAGGAAAAAAAATATTAAAAATTACTAAATAAGTAGCGTTTATCCCTAGTGTATCATAAATTCCCAATTAGCAGAATGTAACATATTACGGTAAAAAGAATGAAAAACAAACTTAGGCGCGTATACCTATGTATATTATTATAAAAATTTATAATAATTATTTTCATTCTTTATTTTTATTATTAATTATTTTTCTTTACATTATATTATTATTTTCAATACTATCGTAAATATTATTATTACTATTATTAATCTTCTTACGGCTAAAATTATTGATTAATTAATTATTACGCTACGCTACTTCTATCTACTACTACTACTACTACTCCTACTATTCTACTACTGTACTACTGCTATTACTATCAATAACTACTATGAACTATTACCGCTGTTATCGATTTAATTATTAAAAAACGAAAGATGAGGAAGTGACGTTATTACACAAGCTAGTTAGAACGTACTGATCTGCACGTTACAAATGATGAAAGCGAAACTTCAAGGGGCACTCAAAATCAATATCATACCTTTGCAGTATGATCGATCTCATTGACCATTGATTTTTCGCAGCCCTTGCTACAACACAAAAAACATACACATTTTCATACATCAGCAAATACACACTTCCATCCTTTTCGTAAATTTTGCGGAATGAAATAATATGAAGAAAAAATAATATGTAACTATCTAGACTCATCGTCGTCTCGTCGTTAGTGATTCTCTTGTTAGATTATGCCCCGAGATAATAATGCGCTTACGTGTATAGGAGACAAAAATATCCCTACTTGTATCGCAGTCGCATGCATGTGAAAAAAAAAACAATACTGAAAATATCACTCGAGAAGACGATGAGAAGATAGAGAGAATATAAATACAATGGCAAAACTTCATGGTTTACAATAATAAAAAGAAAATCACACTTTAGCAAGTAAATTTGAAATTGTAAAAATACTTAGGGATGGGCAGAATGCAGAAGTAATTCTCGTCGGTTGCACAGAAATATAGCAAGTCGCTCTTACGGTCCTTCTTTATTTTATTTTTTATAATCATCTCGTCTATTTTCCCTTCCTTTTCGATCTTTTCTTTGATTTTACTAGGCTGTGATTCGACTATGCGGAGATTATCGAATATTTAAACATTATCTTTGTATATCCGTAAGGTCAGATCCTCTGTGGCAACTGAAGAGAATATTTTTCTCGAATTATACACGAATTAAGGTAGAATTTACCTTTATTCGACGATGAAAGTAGTGGCTTTTTTGTATTATATTGCTTCTTTTTACATTTAATTTTTATCGAGCGACGATCATGTAGATGTTCTGTCCATCCTTAGATGAGAGTAACTAAACTTAAAACGATAAAATTTATAAGGCAGCGCAGAGATACTCGTGGAGCGTGTGCGTGTACAGTGTAAAAGATGCGTTGTGCATATGTACAGTGTAGAAGTTTAAAGGAAAAAAAAATAAATTCGAGAGAGAAAGGCAAATTCGAGTATGAATGTGCGAAAGTATGAACGAACATTATATTACATTTACGAATTAAGTATATGGGGCCAACGTGGCATGTACACTGCACGACGTTATGTTACATATTCCCAAGAAACTCGACGTTTTTTTCTTGTAAAGGAGGATAATTTAGTTTACAATATATATCTTTTTTGTAATTTTTTTTTGTCTCGAGCGATTGTTTTCTTTTAATGTAAGTACGTGGGCAAATAAAAATGGTGAAAAAACGAAAGGCAGTGTATGTGCCCGCTGCAGCTCATCTATCTTGTAATATATCTGTGAATATTATGATTTAGTTTCTTCCTATATTAGGCTAATGGTATACAAAAGTTTATGTTAATTGCATAAGAAGAATGTACAGATATCACTTTTTGTTTTGTGTTTTACTGTAGCTATTAATAATTATATGGATATTAACTATAATATACAATAACTATGATTAAAAAAATACTCAAATGCCTATTATTTGTATACCTTACCTTTACACGAACATCCCAACTATCAACTAACGGACAACTAAAACTGATGGACAGACTATCAGAAAAAAACTGTACTAATTATTATTCATTAATAAATTAGGAAAATCGTTTGATATTCATTTTGTATGATCTGTATAGAAGCCGAAAATACACAGTCAAAATCAAAATAGTTCTGTCAAAATTATCGGTTCTCTGGTTAGTATATATTACTTGAAAATTAAGATAGAAGAAAAGATATCGTTTCCATATTTTAACAGGTTTAGTGCATATGACCCAAATACGATTTAAATCTCTATATTTTACGTTATTGCAAAAGAAAGTATGAAATCGTTCAATATCAATAATAGCAATCACTTCACTATAGATAATTAAATCCATATAAATATTTTTTATCACATGTTATACTTGGAAAAGACAATGCGTTCTTTTATTCATTCATAGGAAAGAACCTATTAACAATAAAATAGCAAAAAGTCTTATGAGCATACAAATCAAACTAATTTCAATAACTTTACAAGTTGTATGAGATAATAATGATATCATAAAATGAACAGTTCAGAATTTTCTAATTTTCGGATTTTCAAAAATGTTATTTCTTGTAGATAGCAAATGGAAAACGCTTTACTATTATCGTTATTATTAGTATTATTCTTATTATTATATTACTATGTTCGTCGAATGTTAGGAACAGGTGTCGATAAACGCGTAATTCGCTGTACAAGTATACTTATAGGTTTTAGTATCTTTTTATACAATGTATAGCATTGATCTATACACATATATAGATACAAAGAAATTGGCTGTCAATTCAATAGCACGTGGCTTCCTCAAATTTATGTTTCTGATTCCTTTTATTAATTTATAATTCCTATAATTATCATTCTTATACAAAAATTCTTCTATTAAAATTGTTTATAAAATTATTATAAGAAATATAAATTCGATTATCTGACATGCAAAAGCTGACCAAAAAAATTCAGATCATCAAGTGCTGCAAGCTGTAACGAAAGCTCGTAGACGACAACAATTATTATTGCGACGACGGCTACTAGGTACTTATACGAAGTCTCCGCGTTTGTAAAGGTCCTTTTTCTTTTACCTATATTTCTCATTATTTTCCTGTCTATTTTCTTTATTAAAGCCGTTACCGAAAAATTACAATGTGAAAAAAGTGGTAGAGAAATTTGAACTTCAATTACCTCTTAAAATGATTTTCTTTTTACCCAAAGAACTTATACCCACAATAAATATACAAACTCTAGATTTCCACACAATTTCAAATCGATTAAGTAAATAAAGAAAATCACTTTTTATTAAAATATATATATATCGCCTATAGGCAATATGTATGTCAAATTTCATTAAAATCATATAATCATTTTTTAAGATATTTGATATTTAAAATTTACACATCAAATATCTCTGAAAATTATAGACCAATCCTTTTGCATAAAGTACGTATCCGAAAGGTATCTAAAATTTACCACTAGAAAAAATTTCAAAGCCAATTTCAAAGTCAGCAAAGAGAATCAGTTTTTTTTATAAATTATTTTCTTTTCTTGAAAAATAATCAATAAAAACCTTGAAAATTTAGCGAATCACAGTATTATTTCTCTTTATAACCAACAAAATATTCATGTCAATATCTTTTTATAATTTGGGAATATAATCAATTTATAAAACATTACATTTTCATGAACAACTTATTACTAAATATAGCTTGCGGCATAATTTTTTTTTTAGAGGATCTTATTCTGCGTTGAGTGAATTCATAATATATAAACAATTTAGTTTTAAATAATAAAAAAATAGAAAAATAAAATTTATAAAATAGAAAAGTCATAAGTATAAAAGAAAAAAAAAAATCGTCTTTGCCAAAAATAGAATATTGATCCCAAATGTCTAAGCAAAATCGAAAAAACGGAGCCCTGTCTGGTTAAAATCGGTCGAACAGATCATGAGATAGCAGCGTATGCACATACACACACTCTCACAGTGATACGGACATTTTCTAAAAAAAAGTGTGTATTTCGAATCAAATAGTATATCAATAGTATATTAGGCACCTAGGGAGTAGAAGAAAAAGAATGTCTCAGATCGCATATAAATTGACAAATTAACATGCAGTCTGACTGTCTGAGGGACTGTCCACATAACTACAGGTATATATGCTTTCCGCATGCGGCCGTATGCCGTTGATTCCGGCTATTGGTCCGTTCTATCATGGTCCATTCTATTCCGTTTGTCTTGACAATTTGGCATGCTTATTCCTTATTGCGCTCATGTAGTGTAGACAGTAGACACTGTAGATGCTATAGCAGTGTATAGGAGTACAAGACAAACGAACAAATGGAACGGACCAACGGTATCAGCGGCATACGCGATATCGCGATATGGAAAGCATACCATGGTGTTAGGGATACTGTACATAAGAGCCGTGCCGTACTGTATCGTGCTGTACCTCACCTTGCTCTTGCCGTGCAGTAATAAAATACATGTTTATAAACCGACAGAAATAGGAACGAAATGGCAAGGCACGGCAAAGCACAGCTCGACACAGCACGACACGGCTCTTTATGTACATTGTCCCTTATCGGGACAGTCCCAAGGTATTCTTTATTTTCTCCCGTGGTACGTATTTATACAATTTTTTTGCCGCGGGGCCGAAAATACAAAAGTGGTACTTTCGGCCCGATAGGTAAAAGAATTTTTTTTTATTATCACAAGGCTTCCTCTATATAGGAACTAGGAGGAAGCAAAATATACGTAGGCATATACACATACTTTTATAAACGTATTTCTGATAAAGAATATATAGATTAATATTGATCAATCTATATTTTATAATTTTGATTCATTAATTTCTGTGTAAAAATGTTAATTTTTTAATTTTGTCAAAAATGAAGGCATATGCTTTTGAATAAGGATCAATTATTTAATATTTTATGAACAAAAATAATTAAATACCTAATATTATTAATTTTTTATCAGCAAAATTTTGATTTTTCTTCGTATAGGTACCTGTCTTCATAGGAGAATGACGAATTTCAAATAACGAATTATACTCGATGAAAAACAAATTTGTCGTCCGATATCTACTAAATTTATAGTCAGCGCTGTAAGTACCTCCGGTGGGTTCTTCTCTGATCACTGACTACAAATTTAGTAGATATCGCCATATTGGACAACAAAATTTTTTCCATCGGGCATAATTCGTCATTCGTAATTTTCTTCTATGAAAACAGGGCATTATAAGTAAATAGCATGGCGAAGTGCGAGTGCGCGGTGTCCCTTGCGCGGGCTGCTTTTCGAAATTCATTTTCATATCTTACATTTGGTAACGTTACCGGTTTTGGACAGTCAAGGACAGTCATGGAACAGTAATTTACAGTTACATGACGTGATACAAGTGCGGACTGCGGCAGCACTGATCCAAGGCATTTCTACACAAACTCACTAGAGAGAGTTGCTAACGGGTTCCTTTCCTCTCCATCATGGCGGTGAGTTTGCGGCATGAAAAATATTCTTATAAATCTTTGAATATCATACGAATCATAATGGAAAAATCGTTAGTTTAACTATATAAAAATAAATAGCTAAACTTTTTATGTCTAAATCATATTAGTTTTTAAAATTATTCTTGTTTTATTTTTATTTTTGTCATGTTATGAAGTGACGGTTCGGCACGCTTGTTTTCGTTCGACGTGCACTATGATCATTCTAACCTTTTGTGAAATATTTTTAAATCAAATTTAGTTCTAAATTAACTTTTTAAAACATATTTTTTTCTTAGGACGCTAAGAAAGCTCCTGCAAAAGCAGCCGTTAAGAAGACGAAGAAGGAACCCAAGGATGCCTCCAAAAATGTTATGCGGGAAGTTAGGATCCGCAAACTGTGTTTGAACATTTGTGTCGGAGAATCTGGTGACAGACTTACACGAGCTGCCAAGGTATTCATTTGTTTAATTCATATTTATTGCATTTATAAAGCAATAAAAAATATTTTTTAAATTATCCCAACATTTTTATTTAGGTTTTGGAACAGCTGACTGGCCAACAACCAGTATTTTCCAAGGCTCGTTACACTGTGCGTTCCTTTGGCATTCGTCGTAATGAAAAGATTGCTGTTCACTGCACAGTTCGTGGAGCAAAGGCTGAAGAAATCCTCGAGAGAGGTTTGAAAGTAAGTACATAGTTAAGATCTACTTTAAAATTGTTGTAGTCACCTGTTGATATAATTTAAAAGATAGTTAAGACTCCAATTATTAAAACTAGTGAGGTTTAAAACCATATTCGATATTTAATTAAGACTGATAGATACCTAGTAACTTCAAATGAATTTGTGATTTTTAATTTTTTATATCACTTTCCTTAACAGGTCCGTGAATACGAGTTGCGCAAAGAAAACTTCTCTTGCACAGGCAACTTTGGCTTTGGCATTCAGGAACACATCGACTTGGGTATCAAATACGACCCCAGTATTGGTATCTATGGTTTGGACTTCTATGTTGTTCTTGGTCGCCCAGGTAAGAAATCAACCTTTTTTTTTCTCTTTTTAAAACTATGCACATTATCTGGTATTATAGATGTTGTTGGTATAGGCAACATTTATAGCTTTTATTAAGCATGTGCTATATTAAATGCCTCTTATTTGCAACCCATGCCCACTTACATTACTGGGTGTGTTACTTAATGGAGGCAACAATAATAATTAGATACAAGAAAAATGATTAAATTTCTTAACCATAAAATAATTTAGATTTTAAATTTGTAAGTAAAAAATGTACCTGTTTAACAGATTTGTAGATTGTCAAACTATTAAATGTTTTTTCTTATGTTTTTTTTTCTTTTTTAAATGTTGACTAAATTTACTAGTTTTTTCGTTATACCTATCAAATGACAATTTTGTTATGTATTTTTTAGACAAAGATATTTTTTTACATAAATTGTTTAAAATCTGAGAAATTAAATAAAATTGATAATTTTAAAGGAAAACTCATTTTTACTAACTAAATAATTTGGTATTATTTCAATTATTAAAATCATTATTAACTTGATAAATTTTGTAGGTTTCAATGTAGCACACAGGAGAAGGAAAATTGGCAAAGTTGGATTCCAGCACAGGCTTACAAAAGAAGATGCCATGAAGTGGTTCCAACAGAAATACGATGGTATCATTCTAGCTGGTAAAAAGTAACTTACAGTAATGTATTTTACTATAAAATTATATTAATAAAATACAAAAAAAAATTATTTATAAATGTGTCTATTTAATGAGAAGGATGTTGAAAATATTTATGTTAACACATATGTTTTGGATCTTACAGTACTTTTATTATATTTATTTAAAATTCATAATTTACCATTTTGCGACATCCAAATGAAATATGTGCTGACAGATTTATATCATAAAGTTTAACATCTTGTTTCTCTGGATACCTTTTACAATGAAATCCCTCCTTTTGTTAGTAACAGTTTAAAATATAAAGGAGGCTCGAGCCTCAGGAATTGCAATGGGAATTTTAAAACCCATACACATCACATGCAACATTTTCAATATCAACATTAAACCATATAATTAAAATAAATCAGGCAGGAACTCTTGAATTATGAGGGTACCTTTGTGGTCATATTAAAATTATCGTTAAATAAACGTTTAGTAACATAAGGAGAGCTTGCACATATTTATTAAAAAAACAGAAGAAAAATAATGAAATATTTTACAAAAGATGGAACTGGTTGAGTATCAGGGTGCAAATTTTTCAGATAAATAGTTGAGATAATTTGTTCAAAATATTTTCGATACTCTAACTTACTATTTCGAGCAAATTTAAAAGGCAAGATATTACCATCAGTCTCGTTGGTTATCCCATCTGGACACAATATCACCAGGTTTACATATAAGACAAATGTAACCCTAAAAATCTTCGGTGCTAATTACTGCTTTACTTATGTTCATGGGATTTAAAAAATGTTCAAAAATTAAATATTATACCTTGTAAATTAAAGCATCAAGATGCAAAACATTCAATTATATTACCCTTATTGAAAATGTATTTGGCTGTTTTGACACCTCAACGCCTCAATCGCAGCTCACAACGAAATTTCGAGTACTTTATTTTTGATAAATATTAATAAAGAATAATTTGACCTAATTATATTAACTTTTTAAATATAGACAATTTTTATACAGCTTGTAATTATGAACTCTAGAAGCCTTTGCATATTGTTTTAAAAATTTATCGAATACAGACGTATAGATTGAAAATCCCAGAACTTTAGCTGAATATCTTAAAATCTATCTAAATATAGATAAAAATGCCAATATCCGGCAAATATGTTTATGTATTGGTAAAGCAGCCGTCAATAATTAAAGTGATTACTTTTAGAAGTCAGTTAATTATCATGAACGTGAAACTTACATGAAACGTGATGAAACTAAAGATTAATAAAATATAGAAATATTTATACTTATTAATTAATGTTTCTTACATCTAAAGTTTCTCTAATAGTTCATGATAATTAGCTTTCCGAGATATGTTCTATTAAAAAAATACGCTCTATTATTTGCTATCGTCATAAAAGAAAAGAGTCGTATCAACAAAAGAGACAACACTCAGTATCGCGCTCGTTTCCTTGCGTTTTATAAATTCGCTTTGCTAAAAAGGCAAAATTGTTCACAGTAATTACTTTCTAGCCGAACGGTATATCCTATCAATATTGAGTTTTTCTGAGTCTGTGAAGCCCAAAATACTCTCGATAGCATTCAAATGTCCATGGAGATTTTCCTTGTCCGTGAGGAAGTAGTAAACTGCTGACTTGAGGAACTGTAGGGTGATCTCAGGATCAAGAGCTCCTTGGTTATTTCTAGACTCCAAGATTCGCCTATACATTGCCTGTATAAATAATATTAATTTTAGTTTTCAATGAAATTATGTGCACCAATTTTTACTGTTCTACTAAGTATATATATAGTGATATGAGAGAAAAAATAAAATTATATACGTTTAACAATAGCGTGTACCAAGTAAAGCTAACTCTGTGCTGAAGCTTAGCGTCACCAAGGTCCACCGAGGAATTAAGAGGCTGTTTCTTCTAAGTGTGCTAGATGTTCAATAAAACAGCTTGTATGACTTACTTGTTCATAAAGACATTAGTGCGACTGAAAAGGTATACGTGCGAAATGAAAAATTGACATGCGGCTTCCTCGCCCAGCTGTGCTGTCCCTTATTTCGCAGTCGCGATAATATTAAAAATCTACCTTCTGTACAAGAATAAATAAATTGAACGAAAAATAAAGGAGAAAAGCCCAATGACATCGTTACAATAAAAGTACATGTGTGCTCTTTGAGAACGAAAAAATTGAGAAAAATAAAAGAGCGTTTGAAAGTATATTGAAAAAGGTAGGCTAAAAATCAGAGAAATGTGCAAATTTTATTGAAAAAATAATAGAAAAAACGACGACACTTGGACATGCACATTAAGAATATGAGCTAGGAGAATCCGACAGTCGCGTGGCCGTTGAGTAAGGGGTACAGTACCTTACGCGTGCCAAGGACCCAGAGAGAAACAGCCTCCTGTACGCTTAATAAACTTTGGCTACGACTGGCCAAAGCCAAAGGTTCGGGCGAGTAGCTTGAATCCTGGAATGGCTGGATTATGTGAGCGGCGGCCAAAAAAGACAGTGGAATATTGTTAGTACACGTAGTTGCGTTAACTGTTGTTACAAGACAAGATCTTAGGTGAGGAGAAGTGAGCGGTGAGGGTGCTATTGGGATATATTCGGATAAACGTTTATCTTTTCGCCTCTCAACCGCTGCCGACAAGATGCAAAAGGCTCCGCTCACCTTGACGTTGTCCAGCTCGGCCTCCTTCAGGGTCAGCTGCTGCAGGAGCTCGGCCACGGAGACCTTGCTGGGCTTCTTCTGCGCCTGCTCGAACACCTGGTCCGCCTGCTCCATCCTCGCGGCCTCCTGGCCCTTGGAGTACATCTTCAGGTACATCTGCTTGTTGCGCTCCTCCTGGTCGGCCAGCAGCGCCCGCTGCTCCCCCAGCTCCGCCCCCAGCGCCGCGAGCTGCGCCTCCAGCTCCCGCGCGCGGGCCTCGGCGGCGTCGAGCGCGGGCCGCGCCTCGCAGTAGCGCGTGCTCACCTCCGACAGCTGGTGCAGCAGGCCCTCCACCCGGTCGTTGTGGCCCTGCTTGAGCAGCTGCAGCTCGTCGACGTGCCGCCGCTGCATCTCCTCGATCCTGCCCTCGTAGAGGTCGGCCGTCCGCCGGCGCTCCTCGTCCCGGGGCGCGTCGACGGCCGGCGGTGGCGGCGGCGGCGGAGGCTCCTCGGGCCGGGCCGCCGAGCCCCTTGAGTGCACGGAGCCGTCGTCGAAGTGGCCCGAGTCGACGAGCGAGGAGTCGGGCTTGCGCTCGGGCGTGCGCGGGCTGGCGAGCGGGGAGGCCGGCGAGCTCGGCGACTCGGGCCGGTTCTCGCGCACGGTCGCGGCCTCGCTGCTGTCCGTCTTGTCGTCGGGGCTGTTGAGCGCCGCCTTGTAGAGCCTTAGCTCCACCAGCTCCTTGGTCAGCCGGAAGAGCTCGCGGTCCTTGTCCTCGAGCTCGGCGCGCGCCTGCCGCAGCAGCGCCTGGAACTTGCGCACCTGGCGCGCGGCGCGCTGCGTGGGCGTGAGGTACTCCTCGCCGTCGGCCGCGTGGCTGGAGCAGTGCACGACGTAGCGCCGCGAGCGGCCGGACCAGGTGGTGCCGTTGAGGGCGAAGCTGGCGTGGTCGCAGGCGCTGGCCGTGCTGTAGTTGCTGCCGAAGCTGCGGACGCTGTCGGCGTCGCTGCACTCCTCGGCGCAGCCGGCCGCGTGGCCGCCGGGGCTGGCGCGCGCGCGGCCGCGCAGGGGCGTCAGCGAGAGGCTCTGCAAGCAGGGAGACGGTGACGGGGCGCTCGCTGCACGCCTAGAGGCTACGTCCCACCCCCCGTGGCCCGCTTCCAGGGGCTGGCTTGAATATTTCATGAGCGGGCGTTGAATGAGAAAGCGCCGAGCAAAACAAACGGGCCGCGATGCAGTTGTATGTACGTTTCCCGCGCGGTGAATGCTCTACTTAATTTCCCCTTATGATAACTATTGGCTATTTAACTTGAAATGCATTCTTGCCCCGATGTAATTGACACGTTTTATGGCTCGCTGCCAAGTAACCAGTTCCCTCGCGGCGAGAGTTTAATTTATATGAAGGAGCTTTACTGGAAGGCGGGCCGACTTGCTCTGGCAAAGAAGTAGGCGAAGTCGTCGAGCGCATTGAGTTTGATCAAGTGGAATGAGATGGAGTGTGATGAGTTCGATCAGAGTGCATAACTGTGCGCAGCTACACGTAAGAGCGGTGTGCATGGTGAAAGCAGCGAGTGCGGGGGCGACACTACTCGGCTGCGCGGCCGTCAGGGCCGTGAGGTGCGACGTTACCGAGGGACAGCTCCGCGCGTTCCTCTCGTCGGTCGGCTCCATGTGGACGGAGGGCTAGGCTGCAGTGTCGGTCACCGCGGACGGAGTCGTCGCCGGTCCCGCCGTCGCGGCTGGCCCATGCACACGGCGGCCCTCGGGGACGGAGAGGCAGCCGTCCTCGGGCGCGCGCGACCAACGCGGACGAGGCGGCGGGGCTGAGCTGCTGCTGGCGTACTGCTCCGCCGCTGCTGCTGGCCGCCCGACCGCGCCGAGTGCGCCGGCGCGCGAGCCCCCCGCCCCCTCGCACCAGCAGCTGACCGCCCGAGAAACTGGAGCAGCCGCTGCACCTGCGCACCTCGGCCCTGACCGCGCGCCCCGCGAGTTTCGTCCGGTCCCGCGGCCCGGTGTCGACCCGGTGTCCTGGCGGTCCTGCGTTGCAACAGGTACCAATTGCGCCCGCTCGGCATCGATCGCGCCCGCGCGCCCCACGGTTGGTTAATGGCCCCCCGGCACGACAGGGTGCTAGGACGGTCCGAGACTTACGGAGGAGCTGCGTCGGATGGGCGCGTCGCCGCCGTTCTCGGTGATGACGGGGAAGAGGTCCTGCTGGTGCGTCCTGCCGGCGGTCGGCGTCAGCTGGGGCCGCTCGCCGCGGAGCCGCAGGCTGCCCGAGCGCCGCAGGGCCTGGGGCGAGGGCGAGAGCCGGGGGATGCGCGAGAGGTCCAGCGGCGACAGCTGCCCGGGCGAGCCGGGCCCGTTGGCCTGCGCCGCGGGCATCGTGGGCAGGCTGTGCAGCGCCCGCTCGGCGCCGTGTCGGGCCATCCTCTCGCCGGCTAGCTCGGCATGCCGCTCGCCGCCGCGGCTCGCGCGCGCCCTGCAATCAAACATTTTATCAGTATGCGCAAGTGCTCACATTGCATATAATAAGTGTCTGGCTGTCGCGAGACACGACAGGTGTAATGCTATTACGGCCTCGTTCGCGCCCGCTAAACGCCAAATCGAAAGGCTTCATCCATAATTGACGCGCGCTCAGGTCTAATATATCCTCTACATTTTCTGCCGTTCCATGCTGCTCGGTCGTGGCAGATTGAGGCGCTCCTAAAAATGCCTCTTTTATTGCGAACTTTTGTTCGAATTGGCCCGACGCGTATTGTACATTATTACGGTGCATCGCCGGTCTAACGGCGGCGGTACAGTGTCGACGGAAAGTTTGCGCTCTTCACGCTCCGACGGCTCGAGGCGCGCTCGTTTCCTCCTTCTCGGCGTAATTATATAATTTTCAAGGAGAGGAGAATATTCGCGCTAGCTCGCGCAGGTGAACGGACTCGAAAAACAAGCTATGCGCGCCTTTCCAATTAATATTTCGGCATTCCGATATTACACGCGCAGCGGCGCGCTCATTCAATAACAATATATACACATAAACAGCTTTCGCGGCCGTATAATAAACTTATACACGTATTGTAAGTATACGAGCACGGCGAGAATCGTGCGTCGCGTAAACAATCGCGCTTTCCATTTTGCGTGCGAGGCAATCGTTCAAAGTCAACAAACAATTTCTCGCTCTTTGCGGAACGCATAACAACTGGTTAAATATTTAACATTTTTATTAGTAAAGTGTAGGAAAATTGAGGAAAAATTAAGAAAAGTTCATTTACTCGAGTAAAGATGAAATTATTGCGCTCGAATAGTCCGAAGAGGTCTATTTTCTCGAGTGCATCCTACTCGGGGCTCCTCACGCCAGAATATAAAGTAATCGATTATTCGACGTTCTATTTTGAGATAGGTACGTGCACTCACCTCGGTTTGCATCTTTTACAAAAATAATTCAAATTACATTCATTTGTATATAATTAGCTAATTTCTCTCCTGCCACTCAAAGATTTTTCCAAATAAATATATATATTATTATTTTATACATTCACGACTCGAAAAGTTTATTTTTATTTGGGATAAAAAAAGAAATACATTTTGGCGAGTCACTACAGTTTTGAGGCAATATCATCGTAATGCCAGGCATAAAGTTTGACGTTTAATTATTTAATAGCCGCAGCCTAAGTTATAAAGTATGACTTTATTTTCAAGGCTGTCTAAATTATCTGTATGTCGTGCCGCATTAAACATTTAACAAAATATAAGTGTATTGCGTAAAAGTAGAGGCAAAACGAAAATGAAAATAAAATGTTTCGAGTTTGGGTAAAGAATGGGGAAAATCGTATTGATGGATGACTGAGGTAGCTAAAGAATGCAACTGCTGATAAGGCAGTATCAAGGAAAATCTTAATAAAAACGGCACTGATAAAAGGCAGTTA